>VYZS01063241.1:6405-22463 GCA_013400695.1 Neodrepanis coruscans
ATGGTAGATATATGCTTCTTGAGTCATTGCAGACAGCAGATGCAAAACATTAGTATAAATCCTGACTTTGTCATCACTGTTATCCTCCCAAGTATAATCCTGGATCACATTTAGTAATCCTCGCACAAGAAACAACACTCCTTGCTCTGGATGGTCCTACAGGAAAGAAAAAAGAGAGGTCAAAAGCAACACCACAGCAACCTCAAAACAAAAAATAGGATTATTTGCAGTCATTCAGTCATTTAGAGTCACAATATGAGCTCTACAAAAGCAAAACTACAATATAATTAAAGCTGACAGCTACTTTTCTTAAGTGTGATTCCTGCAAATCCTTTTAAAAATGTGTTCCAGTTTCCGCCTGTTTATTTTACCCATAATCAGAAGCTGATCTAGGTACCTCCACAAACATTGAAATGCTTTGTTTTCTAGTCATGGGGGAGTAGTCCAAAATTGTCAACTTCTTAACAGCTAAATCTCTAAAATTAAACACTGGGTATATTTTTTTTATTAAAATCATGTCAGTAATCTGTAGTATATTACTCATCTGAGTTTCAGAACACTTATACTGGGAAGTGAGAGTTACAGACAATCAACAATCTTTTAACATGAAAGGAGTGGAAAGATATCTGCTTTACATAAGCTGGGAGTTTTTGCAAGCAGCTTTAATACTGCACCCAGCTTATTTCCAGCTGGCAGTTGGTGCAGAGATGCCAACAGAGGTAGGACAAATCACAGTCCACTGGGGACACTTCCTTCTGATGTTTTTTTAAAGTAAATAGGAGGAAAAAATTACAGAAACTGGTTTCTGAATCCTGGCATCTCATTGCAAGTTAGTCTTCATTACTGAATCTGAGAGGTTGTATCTTCCTCCTTCCATCATCAATTAATCCAAGTCATTCCACAGCTTTCCTTCAAAGTCTTACTTCTGCAGTCAGTGGACAGCAAATGCACAGCGCAGGGGGAACTGCCCTTTCCCTTCTAACAACACAGCACCTCCAAGTTTCTAACCATGCCTGGCTTGGGAAACCCCTTCCACTGGAATAAGGAGAATGCACTGCTCTGATGATTTGCACAACCACACTCTGTTGCTTCACCAAATGTCACCAAAACAAAAGTAAGGACAAAACAATAAGGAACGTTTCAGTGAGGAGGAACAACCTGCTTTCTCCAAGAACAAATTAATATACTTCAATTTATTTTTTTTCTGGTCTTCCAGATGAATTTACAATTTTCCGTCATCTTTCAGCTGAAAATACTGGAAGCAAAATTACATCTCTCTCTCTAAATCTGACAATTAGTTAAAAATTGTAAAGATGTAGAATGGTAGTACTTTGTGAAATATTCCTTAGAAGAGGAAGGTTATGCCAAAACATATCTTTTATTTACTGTTTTCATTCAAATGATTAAGCAACATATAACAAGGTTAACTGAAACTAATAGAAACAAGAGGTCTATATTTTTCCCCTTCTCAGGTACTAGATTTAGAGTGCTTAGCTAATAAAACTGTAAATGGTGTTCACACAATTAAATTATGGTGGGATTTCACTCCACTCCAAATCCAGTTAAGTGCCAGGAGCTACTGAGACTTCAGTGCAGTTCCTCCACCCCCACACAGTTGTTCTGCCTCCCCATTTTGCATTGGGGTGAGTGATTTTGCAGCCAATGAGCAAATTAGTTCAGTTTCCTACAGAAAACTAATCACTGCATCTCCCACTCTAAAAGCCCAGTCTACTCTAAATTTTTAAACAGGAAACTCAAAACTGTCTACTATCCCATGTGCTGTTCATACACACACAACTTACCGGAACAACTAATAAGGTGGAAAAAAAATTACAAAGGAATTCCAGGAGAAAGGCATCAGAAGGTCTCATCTTTCCATCTACACTGATCATTTTTGGCACTTCAGGAACAAGGCTCACTGCAGCTTTGAAAAAAGCATCAGCTACAAAATAAGAACAGAGTTGCTGTAGTATCACTCCAGCCATGGTGGTGCTCATGCCTGTGACCCAGTGATTGCTCCATGTTTGTTTCACACAGGTTACTGAAAATGAATGTGCTGAACTGCAAAGAAACTCAGGACTCAGCTGTCAAAATCTGTGGTAATTCAAGTGATACTGTTCAAAAGAAGTTCTCACTTCACTTTTGAAATTATAACTCTTCTCCTTTGTGTAACAAGGGGACATCATCATTTTACATATATTGCATATATAAAAAGACTGTTAAAGTTATAAGGAAGTGCTAACAACTTTATTTCCCTAATTATTTATAATCTTTACAAATACAACATTAATATAGTACCAGAACCTAAGGCACTGCTGGTTACCTAGACAAAAGGATTCTTTCCAAGAATCACAATACAGGAATTAGAGAAACCATCCATCATTATGGGCTTGGCAAAATAGCTAATAAGAGGTTTTCATAACTCTTTATTAAACTCTCTAATCTTACAAAAATATAAATTCCAAACACTAGAACATCTATTCCTCAGTTTATTAATATTCAAAAATCAAAAGAAACAGTATTTTCCATCTTACACTGGAAGACCTCCATGCTGAGTTCACAAAAAATTTCTGACAGCAACATTGTTTTGCACTTTCTTGGCTACATTTCAGAATATCCAAGTATCCACATCTCACTTGAGTTATTTAGCCATATACTTCAAAGCATCCTTCTGAATTAATACCATATCTTTATTTTACAGGATCAGAGACCAAGGCCATGAAATCAAATTTTATCAAAGAGAAAAAGAGAATTCTTGGTGAAAGCCAAGAGGTCTTACATGGCTGGGATGGAGATACCACTGACATGCAGGCATGGGCATTTCCAGGAGTGCAGCTTGCTCTGGAAAAATTCATTTGAGACTCCAAGCAAATTTGCTAAATATAGTACCAACTGATATCTAATTTAAGCTTATGAGGAATACCAGGGAAACATGTGCTTTGGAAAAACTGTAGTTCTTCTGACTCTTATTTCTTTTCAGCACATGAGTGCTCAAGCCCTTCTGAAGTTTTTAGTGCTTAGAACACAGACCAGTCCTGTCAAACATCATACTTTCTTCTATTCTGCACATCTCTCTTGAGGTGAAAGAATGTTTTTTATTTATTTCAAATAACATGTAAGTTTAGACAGCCAACCCAAAGGACGGTAAGTAATCTTTCTCTGAGCTTTCTTAGAGGAGGGAAAGCAGTAGCAGATGTTCATTCTAGCACAAGTTAATGAATCGCTGTCACTTCCACAGTTGTCTCAGCAGAAAAAAAAAGTGCATGTCCCACATCACCATACAATAAAGACATGTGACCAGACAAATAAAAAATGTGCCTCAGAGAATAGTCTGCATACCAAAGTACCCATGTCTGTGCAGAGAATACTCCTGTCTTCTGAAGTTATTTCATAACCGGATGAGAATGACCTGTGCAGCAATCAGTCTGCACAGAGGAAGAGAAGAACTGCAAAGCTCTCCCAGCAATCACAGTCCTCTACATTCTCCTCTAAACTTCTGCCATAGCACAAACCCCAAACCTCTTATTTTCACTTTGAAAAACTGAAACTTGCTTCAATTTACTCTTCTTGCCCTCCTGCTGTTGCTGTGAATGAGAGCTGCTTCTCCTCTGGCCGGGCAGCTCCAGAGCCCTGAGTTCCCTGCAGGGAAGAGCAGCGAGCTCAGCTCCTCTGCGGGCGAGTGCTGCTGGAAGCATGGACCTGCCCATACCGGGCTCTGCCTGTGCTGCCACCAGCTCTGCTCTGCTTCCATCCTTCTCTTCCCTATCCATGGCAGTCACAGAGCAGCTGCCCCCGGGCTGTCTCCATGTGGCTGCTGTTCCCTGGTCATCACCACAGGGTCACCCTGCAAACCCCACATACTGTCACTGTCCCAGCAAAATGGGGAGACTGGGGGGGGTCTTGTCCCACCCTTTCAATCCTTGATCCTTGTCTTTTTCCTCCTGCTTTCCCCTCAGTGCAGCAAGGCACTCCAAAAAAGCAATACAGCATAATATTTTACTTTGGTACACCCACAAGTACTGGCAAAGGAGAATATGTTCATTTTGCTAAGAATCCTGCCAATCTGTGCTAACCACAGAATGGTTTTATGCTGGAACATTAAAAGCACATTTATCCAAGATATAAAGGCTTCATAAGAAGCAAAAATAAATGCACATTAATGCAAAGGGTGTTTTATTACAGACTGCAGAAAACTACCTGTCCTCCAAGCACTTCCTCCCTATTCATTTGCAGAGAGGTGTCAGAGGATGCATCATATGCTCTGAGTCTGGAAAAAAAGTTCACTAAAAAGTTCACTAGGTGGTCACAGACACGTTATTTTCTTAAGAGGTATAAAATAAGCATCAGTGTTCAATTCTGAATTACCTTGATTATTAGGTTATGCAATTATGCTTTCACTGGATCTTTAAAAGTCAATTTTTAAAGCTATTACTGTAGAGATGTTTTAAAACAAAACCATATACCGCTTTTCCTGGTTTCCAAAAGGTATAAGGAACCACTTAAAAAACACCAAAAAACACAAATGATGTTATGTTCTTGCTTTTAAAAAAGATAAAAAAGGCTTCTGACAAGAGATGCTCTTTTCTTATCTGCATAAAGGACCATACTGCTTCTGAAGTGAGCCCCTGTTAAACTGAATAAGGGGAGAGCAGCCTGCACACTACAACAAATCATGATGATGAAGCCTTCCCAGACTGCTGTTAATATCTTGTGCAGTGCTCCAAACATAACATACTTCATGCTTCGCTACATTTATCCTTTCATAGCAGCTCCTTCATTTTGGTCGACCATAATCCTTTCCCCCAAGCATACATGCTGACCTTCAGGCTACAAAAACTAACAGTCTAGGATAACCAAGTCAGCACTTCCAGAAATTCTCTCCTACAGAAAAAATAAAGCAAGCAAAATTGGTGTTGAATGCTTTGCTATTGACAATATTCGTGATGGCACATGCACACACATCTAATAAGACTTACATACAACTATATGTACCTCCAGATATTTCTGTGTATCAATCTCTCTAAATATACAAATTCAGCTTGCAGTGTATTTGCTGCATCTCTGATAGCCAACTACACTGTATGAAATGAAGATTTCAGGAAAAAAAATCAAGGAGAAAAAAGCCATTAGAGATGGGAAAACAATTAAGCTCCTTAAGTCCATCTTCAAAGAGCTAAAGGGAGTGAGCTTGACATACCTACCCAAACTATTTTTAGTCATGGGTACAATTACACCAGGCTAAGTCCACCCAAAGGACAAAACCAGGGACTATACAGAGTCTTCTGCATTCCACACCACTTTCGTGTCTTACAGCACTGTCAAACCTAATTTAATACTCCGAAGATTTTGCTTCCACGTATGACAGATGGTGGAAATTCAATGACGCCTTGCACTCCAGTGCAAAAATATTAATGGGAAGAAAGTGGGGGTTTTATTGCCTTATTTTTTCTGTTAAATAAATTAATCCATTATTGTTTTGACAACCGAGCATTGCAAACATATGAAACATTCTTCTCCTCAGATTGGTGAGGTCACTGTGAGAGTTTTGCCACAATGTTCAAATGAGGATTTTCCTTGAACTACTGGACATTATTCCTCATCTTAAAATTCTCTACACTTCCAATCCAGAAACTACAAAGAATTATTTGAAGTAACAAAGTTGAAGTTAGAAAATGAATGCCTGGCTGTTTGGTGAACTGAATGTCCATTGTTAATTCAAACTATGAATTAGCTGCAGATATAAAGGTAATTACGTGGAAGAAGCTTGCCAGAGCCTGTTTTAGGTGTAGCTTGAGTATAGATTGTTAGCAAGGCCTTAGTACTTCCAATGGCATACAGAGGTGTAAATGGAAGGGAAGGTGTGTACAGGGAGATCACACAGTATGAGCAAGGACACTGGACATAGATATTTTATTCTTAAGCTGTAATCACTAAATGCAACACACACTATCACTATCCCCCCCAAAAAACAACTACAAATGTCAGCCTGCCTCATTACATTCCATGTAATCCCTAAAGACTGCAAGGTAAAGCATCAGCAGCAGTCTCTGAAGAAAGCTCCACTAGTAATATTGGAAATTTTGAAATAATAAATGCTATAGGTAAACACAGTTGTTTCTCCTGATTATTATGAGGTAAAAAAAAAAAAATCAAATGAGCAGACATATGGAAAAACACAATACAAGGCTGAAGAGTCAATATGTTTTTTGCAGAGAGAAATCATTCCTCAGAAGTTTCTCAAGTTTTCCAAAGACCCAGCAAGTTCTTGTTTAAAAGTAACTCAGTCAATACAAACACTTAGATTTTAAAAAACATTTAACAGTGTTCCTTATAGAAAAGGCTCTTTAAACAACTAAGCTGATAGAAGATAAGGAGGAAAGTCCTCATGAGGATACATAACAATAAAGGGTGGGGTGGACAGAGAAAGGAGTGGGAATAAAAAGTTTTCACAGAGGAGCAAAATGACTGCTGCATTCCTTAAGGTTCTGCAGAGACATGTCCTTAGGATGAGCTGGGAGATGGCAATGTTTGCAGACTAGTCTGGAACGTGAGTGCAAAGCATCCCAGATGGATCTCCTGATTCTGAGCAATAAAGCAGCAGATGAACTCTAATATTAGTAAGGCATGTGGGGAAAGAAACAGCCCTTGCTATAACTGTAGAAAGATAAGCTCTAAATAGGCTATTTACACTCATGGAAGATTTTGGAGTCATTATAGATGGTTTCCTGAAAACTGCATCCTAAACAGCTGTCAAAAAGGCAAGGCAATTATAAGAATCATTGGGAGAATAATGGAAAACTGAGATGTCATTGTATTATTTATACAGCTGTTGTGCATTTATTTCCAGAATACAGTCCTGATCTTCCCATTTCCAAAAGGACAGAAAGATTAAAAAAGTGCTAAGCAGGAAACTGTTTTCATATTAGAAAAGACTATACTGAGAACAAATTATTCAGAACTTACCAATTCCATCATCTTAGACACAGCAAGAAGAAAATGAATAGGGAATGACAGAATTTTGTTCAGTATCACTTGGAGATCAGCTGCATGTTCTGAGACACTCAGCTAACATTTAAAAACCAGGACTAAATCCCTAAGTATGAGATTTCCAAGTGGCAGGTAACTGTGGAATTAGCTCTCACATCAAGTTACGAATACCAAAAAGTAAAAATTGATTAAAAAATAAAATTTCTAAGGATTAGACCATTTATTTTATTAAGTTCCATACACAAGTTTTGTTGAAGGATGTATTTAGATCACCTGCAGCTGAAACATCATTCTACATTACTGTTTCTTGTAAGTTCCCCCACTAGATGCTACCAGACACTTTCAAAAACAGGTCATGGGCTAGACAGACTTGAAGAACTGACAAACTGATATCAAGTACTAGTCTGAAAAGCTTCCAGAGACAGAGATGTCACCTCTCTCACATCATATGGAAAAGCTATTGGCTGGGATAAAGAGAGGAACAAGAAAAACCTCAGGGAATGAGAGAAGTTTCCAGCAATTCCAGCTGATTTCCTGCTGGAGATCCCAGTATAGGTACAAGTACAGTACAAGTCACAATTCTGTTCAAATAAAGCACTATTTAGCATTGCTAGTAAGGAAAACAGTATCTCATAATTTTTTCCTCAAAGCTCTTTTGCTGCCTTCAAGGAAAACAGTATTTAAAAAGTTAACAGAGGCACCATATACCAATCTCACCAGAGAAGCACGAGCCAAGAAGTTCCAAAATCTGTAACTGGGAAAATGTCTTCAGGTTCTTATTTCTCTATATTCTTTCCCTCAAATTCTCGCTATTGATATTCTTCAGATCAATAAAGATTTTAGGAGATTACAAAGAAATACTAAAAATTGTTATCTCATGGTACTGGGAAAATAATTTAAAATATTATCAGGCTGTGATTTAAAATTGCTTATTAGATATTCCATGCCATACTTTCTCCAGAGTGTGGCTGAAGCCTGTCCTATTTAAAGAACATTCATGGAAAAGTAACATTTTCTGCAGTAGAAAAGAAATTACTTTTGCAGTCTAATATGTGAAACTGTATTTCAGGTACAATTGGAGAACAGAACAAATACCTAGAAGTACATTTAGCACTGTATGATTCACAATTAAAATCTGCACTGGCTAAACAAAAAGGCCTCCATCAGTTGATCTAAGGGACAGACCCCATTTTTATAAAGTTTTGTTTGACAGTATCCCAGTGAAATTAGTCACACAGAATCAGTTGAAATACCTTTTTCACTCAGCATGTTACTTCTCAAGTGAGGCAAGGATTTCACAGCCTTTAAAACAAAAATGCTGCTTAACACACGTTACCAGAAAGTTACATCATCTCCACCCACCTGCTGAACGCTGTGACCAACAACTGAAAACTCATGCTGTCTGTTCTCTGACAAACAAAAGTAGCCTTTCTAAAGGGAGGAAATGTGTGCAATTAAAATAATACCTATATCTCAGGAATCCAGAGGAGTGACACAATGGAGCATGCATTTAATCTCAATTTAGTCCAAGCACTCCCCATGGCAGGAAGCATGACCAATGAGAATTTATTACTCCCTGTTGGCACCATGCAGTGTTCAGTGGCTTGGTTAGAAAAATGAAAAGCTCATCTCTGAAAAATCCAGCATCTTCCTTTTGAAGGTGGTCTTTTAATAGGCTCTCCAGAGGTACAAACCATGCATGCAGGACAAAACCACCTAAAACATTTTCAACATAATTAGAGATTCATTTCATTTAAAGCAGGCCTTGGGAGCTGGAGACAGTTGTCGTGTTTAACACACACTGAACAACATTCCCAGACAGGTCTCCATCAGAGGATTAATACTGGAGTTTCATGAGCCTATAAATTCACATTTCTGACCCAATTTCGTTGTATTTAAGAAAATCCATTCCAAGAAAAATTACAATTTTCTAATACTGAAGTATTTGGGTGACTTCAAATATTTGATTTGATTAAGAGTGTGGCAAATCCCAGCAGAGAAGGCTCTGATTTGACAGAGGAAATGGAAACAGTGAGACACTAGGACTGATGGTCTACTACTGTTGTCTCTTGAGATTGGGAATGAGGCAACCCCCCAGACTCTAACAGTTATAAGCAGATTAGCTGTGGCTCTCCAGTTCTTGGAAGTTTATCAGTGCAATCCCTAGACTTGTAAACTTCATTTACTGTTATGACCTGCACATTCTCTTAATAAAATAGCATTTTTTTAAAATTCTCCTTATCTACCCCAACAGTTAACTCTACTCCTTTTTCAGGTTAGACAGATACACTGGCAATTTAAAGAAATCTTCCTATTGCCAACAGAAGTTGTGGAACTCAATTTTGTTATGTGTAGAAGTGAAAACTCACTGAAATAGACTCCCCATAGGAACATAAAATTAAGAAAAATCCAGGAATTTACATTGCTAAAAACAACAGCTGGAATCTTTAAAGACAAACTGCATGCACACACACACAGGGATGCTCCACTGCTGACTGAGCTATCACATCAGGTACATTACCTTTCAGTTTTATTTCTCTTCACAATTTTAAACCAATTAAACTAATTCAAATCAGCATGAAATAAAGGTTATGGGCAAAGCACAATTTAAATTCCTGGCCTAATGCTGGCATTAATTGCACACTTCTAAATCTCCACTTCATGCTGCATTGGTTTTAGTAGATCAGTGCCTAATTGGCATCCGTTAATTCAGTAAACTGACTGGATTTAAATTTGCTGTTATGAATTAATCAGTACTTCTAAACTCTTATTTCTTATTCATTCAGTTGAGACATAGATCAAACTGTGTTAGAAGTAACTTTCAAGGACACATTAGTGTTCATTAAGACACTTCAGTGCATCAACATATGGAAAGACAGTTTACAAAAAATGTCCCAAAACAGTGTCTAACTGGTTAACACATGCTAAATTACTCATGCAAGTGACATGTCTCTGAATACAAATTATACCCAAAATAGCTTTTCTAAGGAAACAAAAAGGCGTATAATAACAAAATCTTGGTAAATGAAGTGAGTTACTGAACACCAGTTTTGCATATGCTTCATTTTAATAAAAGTGGAGATGAACCAAATGCCTCTCTCTGGCTTGTAGGTCTAAAATTCAGGAAAATGTGATTAATAAACATGCAGTTTAGGGATTCAGTTCATAATACTTTACATACACCTGCTACCTTGAAAGATTTCAGGATGGGGATCCTGTTAATTGTTTAGTGAGTACACTGTGATCACACGTCAAACAACAGCTGTGCACATTCATAAATTCTCACACTGAAAAATCTGGACAATTGTTGGGGCCCAGGGGTCTCACTCAGAGAAGACTTGGATCACAAAAACAGTGAAAAAGCAGTTTATAAATTGGAAGTTTATTAAAGCACAGAATGGATCCCAACATGGGCAGGGCATAATCCTCAATTACAGAAAAACTGCCTTGCATTTTCTTCCAACAAGAAAAGCATTCTGCAGCACAGCAACAATTACAAAAATTGATACATGGAATAAGGGAAGTCGGTGAATTAAACAAAACACCACAGGAAGAAAAAGTGAGTCCATTTTTTTGTAAACTCTATTATCTACAAAGCAACTGCACAATACTGATTGCACAACAACAGACTTTGCAGATCTTTTATTTGCACAACATACTTGGACACAACAGCCAGCTTTACTCTAAATCCCTCTGCTTTGCTATATGGGCAACATCAGATTCAAAACAAAGAAATACAACAGTCACCCTGTGCTAAAAAGTCTTAATCAGCATCCTAAGTCAGCTTGTTTGTGCAGCTGGAACTTGCTGGTAAATGCAGAGCTTGGAAAACAAGCTCTCGTGAAGAAGCACAGAGAATTAATAGCCACAACAAAAGATGTTGCAAAGTAATCCAATTTATTACTCTCACAGCTCCACTGAAAACATGTAAAGGAAAAGCACTTACTATCAGAGAGCAGACATTTACATCAGGATCAAAATTGCAAACCAAAAATAGAATTACATCATTTTAAAAAGGAAAAAGAAAATACTGCAAGCAGTTAACAGTACAAGAAAACTTTAGGAATAGGTGAAGACATTGGAAACTGTCTTCCTGTGTGACATGAACAGAATGAAGATCCTACTGAATGGCAACACAAACTTGATGCTCATTCTGGTTTCAGAATAGCTCCCATTTTTTTCCCCAAATCACATTCTGTCAGAATTTCCAATTAACACTAAGCTAACAGGATGGCTGAAAATTGTGCTCAGGCCCTGGTTCAATCAAAAATTCAGATCAAAAAAATGAAATTATATTTTTCAATCTTTATGATCTCCACTATTTCACTCTGATATAGTGGCCTATTTTCTTGGCTGAGCATTTATCATGCATGTGCTTTGACAGCAAGTTTCTGCTGTCACTGACCTAACTTTTAATTCTTTTCCAGCTTGTTGCAGGATTTTATCAGCCTATTGAATACTACATAGATGAACTAGTCTCTGTTATAACAAGGCACATCATTTGTGATTAGAGTGCTTGCATAATTATGAAGGAGAAAAACATTCCATGCTTTCCAAAATTCTGAAGTAATTTAGGGAAACCTACCTCATAGCCAGGACTCTGTCAACTACAGTCAGCTGTCTTGGTTATTGAGATCACAGGATTTGTGTTAGAGATGAAGAGCTGCTTTAATATGACAAATTTTTACTCTAATAGTGCCTGAAACAGGGCTGTATTTTAATTTATTATAATATACCTAAGACTTATTATTTCAACCAAGTTATTATTCACACCTAGAAATATATCTGAAATAAGAGATCCTTTAAATAAACAAATTTGTGCCTTACCTTGTGAAAGGCACTGATTTGCCAGAGCAACCTGTCCAGAGTGTAGATACAGATTAAGACGTGTGAAGATGCTGCTCAGAGATGGAATTGTAATGAAGCAGAAGGCAACACAAGCCTAAAGCAAATTAAAAAAAAATGAAACTGAATAAAATATCAATCCTTACTGATTTTATTCACAATCAGGATTCAAAATCTGTAGGTCAGTTTTGAGAGTTTCAGTAAAAAAAGCAAATATTATGTGAAGCCCAAAATCAACAATTTTAATTTTCTGAGTATTTCAATGATTATAAAAATATTTTTATTCTTATTTATTGCTGTTACTATTACTAGATAAACTCAAAACTTACTCTATGACTCTAGCTCAGAGGGTTCCTCTCTCCTCAGGTAACCAGCTTTCAGCACAAGACCAAAAGCAAACTAGAAAAGCAGATTCCTGTGCTCAGGGACAAACCACCTGCACTGTGTGTATTTGGGAGGAAGCAGAGCTCGCCCAGTGTGCTGCAGCTGCAGACCCATGGGAACAGCCCAAACACCTGGATGCAGAAAGGAGTCCCCAGGCACAGAGAAGTTTGCCAGTGTCCCCCCAGCCATCCTTGGCCCAGGACATGGTACAGGTGCTGTTAAAAAAGTCCATACACTAATAGTACATGAGCAAATAACTTCCCAGCACATGGAGATGGAGGTACTTTGGTTGCTGTTTCAGGTTAGAAGGGAACACAAGCACCTTGCACAGCCTGTGAGAGCCTGTGCACAGTTCAAAGCATATCTGAGCACATCTCTCCAGACTCAGATGCACTGAAGCTGAAAGGAGCATTGTATTTGAAATGCAAATACTGATTTCAGCATATCAGCACTGATACTATGAGACAGAAGTCTAAATATATTTTTTAGCCCATCTTCCATTCTCTCTTTGATTGAGTTACATAGAAATTTGGTATTTTATTTCAAATATAATTTGAAAAGCTGAGCTTTCCAGAATTCACACAAACAGCTCTCCAATGAACCTTCCTTTGGAGAGGGAGTCAATCTTGGTGCTCTTTTCCAACACAAAGCTGCTATTAGATGCTTTGGGTCATTTTTCTCTTAAATGGCAGCATTTGGCTTTAGAAAGGAAAGATCACTGGCAGCAAGAGAAAACGAGACTACAAACAGTGTCAAAAATACTAACATATTAGTTTTCCAAAAATCATAAACTTAGGAAGCAGCAGATAGTATTATCTGCAAAGAAAGCAGGCTCAGAGTTTATCAGTCAGACCTACCCTGACAAATGCAGCAGTCTTTCTGGAATGATTTCCTTTCATCACCTTTCTTGTTTCCATTGCCAGCTGGTTCACAGACTATACAGAAAAACCAAAAGCAAATCATGAAGAAAAATGCTCATCCCCAGTAGTAAATAACAAACTGCATGTTCTATTGCATGCATTTAGAGAACAGCAAGTGCCAAAAGGAACCCTGACACAATGTGCCCTCTATGTACTAGTTAGTTTTTGCTTGGAGAATTTTAGACTGTTCCTTAAAGCAAATATAATTCATTTTGTGAGGACAGACTTGGTGATTTATTCAGGCTTTTAGCTCAAGCTTTGCTTCCCAGCTATAGTGCCATCACCTCCTTCCTAGCATAACAATAATGATTTCTAGCTAACACACTGATTAAAAAACAAAATCAAAATAATAAAGGATTTAGGAGAAGATAAAATGTTGAAAGGCATCAGGCACAGCTAATGCTCACCTGTGACTCAATCCAGAAAAGGGATTAACCCCCAGTCATAGCAGGACTCTGCCTGGACCTGCAGCCAGACACAGTCTAATCTCTTCTAGATGGAGGATTATAGAAGAGAGAACCCAAATTTTGAATGCACAGAAGTGCCATTTATTTTATTAGACATGAAATCTCTTGCAAGATAGCCCATTTTCTCTGTTGCAATGTTACCATGCAAGCCTGTCAAGCAAGAATTTCAGTGTTTAGGGTGAAAAAATCAGAGATGAGATCAAAGTTTACTTTACAAACCCATGACAAAAACACTTATTTTGCCACGGACCAGTAATCTGAGCAGGGAATAGGAGAACTGCAAATACATTCCCACTTATTAAGGAAATGTAGATAAACTCTGGCTTACATGAATCAACTGGACTAAAACAGGCTCCAGATTGCAAAACATTGACCTGGCTTCGACATAGAAACTCAGCTGCTGTTCAAAGTCACGGCCAAATGAAACCTATAAAAGACAAACCCCCCAGATTTTACCATCATAGACCATTAACTTTAAGATGTATAAAACTGTGTGCAGATAAACCACAGATAGTCAAAAGGCAAAATCCCCACATATGGATAAGAAAAAAAACACCAGTAACAACAAAATAGCACCTGGATAACCTTTGTCCTNAACACCATTAACAACAAAATAGCACCTGGATAACCTTTGTCCTTTTAACTTTCTGCAATACTTAACCTTCACGGAAACATGAAAGATTTACTGGTTTGTTTTTTTCTATACTCCTCATGATCTTCTACTTTACAGATCAAGTATTTGTCATGAAAACAAAATTTAAATCCTAGGTTTGTGAAGTGTGTTCAAAACTAGCAGATCTCTTGATTCTCTGTGGAAGAGGGACAAAGGCTTGGTTTTGATCATACCTATAAAACAAAAAAAAAACCTCCAGAAAAACAGAAATAGATCCATGAATCTGTATTCAGATTCCTGTAATTTCTATGCTTACATAGTATGGCAAAAACCTTTAACCTTGCATTCTGGCAGGAAAGAAGTCAAAAACCATCCCTTGTATGAGAACACCCTACTTTCAACCCTCTAGATTTAAAAAATCCAAGTGCTGTCAGCTGGAATGTCTCAGCTGTCAATTAAAAGCCTACCATGAGAAACAGTCTCCAGGCAGTCTATGTTTATGTATTCCACTGATTTTTTTTTCTAATAGAAGTAAAGGTTGCATTATTTATTATTTCTCAAGTCATATGCAAAAGATTTTTTTACAAAATTAGAATAAAATTTACATTTAATTCATACAGTGAAAGTTCAAAGAAACTCAGCAGAAAACAAAGGATTGCTTCTCACATTACAGACAGCTGTCTTTGCCTTTCCTCTCTTAGTACAACTGCTGATTCTTGAGTCCTCATCTCAAGAAAACTTCTCTAAAAATACAAATTTTTCCACAAAAAGACTGACTGTAAGGATGACTGTTACAACTGCTTTTTCCTCCCTAATGTATGTTGGTTTAAAATTCATAACTAGTCATTTTGCTGCTCTGGGATTTCTTTCCTCTGTAAACCAGGACTGTCAAGCCACATCAAATTTTATTCAATGTGAGAAATCTTCCTAAAGGAAATTATACAATATTATACTGCACATAAAGCTTAATAAAGCAAAACTACATTAAAACATATTAATTAGCAAATTATTATAGCTGAAGAAAAAGCAACCATCTAGAATAAATTTATAGAACTGCCACAAAGAACAAAGAGGACAAGTAGAGACAAAGCCTATCAGCAATATGTGAAAGAAAAACTAAGCATTGAGAGTGGTTAGTGAACAAAAACAGGTTGAGAAGGTCTCCCTGAAACAGCCTGACATCTCAGAAAAAACAGAGAACAAAAGATTTTATTGGGATAAGAGGGAAGGAAGGGTAAAAACTAATTTCAAAACAAAACACCTGCAGTTCTTGTGGAACTACTAATTTCACGATAAAAATTATTTTATTTGTAAATTAAGATAAACAGGAATAATATACAAGTCATACTTCTTCTGTGTTTTTAAAGCTGATATTTGTTCCATTTAGAGCTGGTTAGTGGATCTTCATGCCCATAGATCAGTGATCATTCTGATGCTACAACAGTCAAGACTTCAATTGCTCTTTAACTTCTAAATACTTGCTATGTTTTACAGAACTTGCAGAAAATATGATTAAATAAACAACATGTGCACTTTAAACTTTCATACTGCACCATGCCAGCTTCAACAGTGTGTGCCATTTCTTTGAACACATGCACACTTATTTCACTAAAATGCCCTTGTTGAGGTTCTCAACAGTGTCAAGTCAGACACACAGTCTCTGATTCAGCCACAGAGGCACCTGTTCCTCGTGGGGATCCCAGGAAAATCTGAGCTCTAAGGTAAACCCAACAGTTGCACACAATTGTCACTCACCATTTTTATGAATCCATTTATCAGAGCTGCTAACATTCTTTTCTCATCCTCAAGTGTTAGTGCACTAAAAGAGAAAATTTATGTGGT
>VYZS01063253.1:5552-21867 GCA_013400695.1 Neodrepanis coruscans
GAAAATTTTTATTAAAGGTTTTGCTTCTCATTACTATAGTGTACCTTGACATAGTCAGAGATCACTGTTAATAACAAAATCAGAAAGGTCACATCAATTTCTCTGATGTTTGTCAAGTATAAACAAAAGAAGGGTAAGAAATCCAAGTGAGGCTTTCTTTATCTACTGTGAAGAATAACATACAAGTCTCAAAGTGCATTTGCAGGCCACAGAAGTAAGATATATATTTTTCTTATTCAAAGGGCACTCTTTTGAATAAATTCAGATTAAGTAAAGTTATTTCCAACAGCAGTAGGCAAGATCTTGCAGGGATATGGGTACACTTGGTATATGCTAATCATTGCACAGGAGAAAAAAATTAGAGCCATCTTTAGCTAACAGCAGTATCTCTGCTGGTTAAGTTTCTTGTCCCACTGAAGTTTAAGGCAGCTGTGTTACAGGCTTCTCAAGCTACAGCTGGTCTCTAGAGATTCATTATTACATCCTGAAATGAAAGATTAATTACTCCTGATCTGTTTGTGGAACATGACTAGATAAAAAGGAACAGTGACTGTAAAAGAATGTTAAAGATATCCAGAAATTCCCTAGTTTTACTCTGAAAACATTAAAAATTATTGTTGTTTAATATCCCCCTTAGCCCTCATCCCTGAATGTAATTCTGTGAGATCATAGTTCTATTCTCTCCTAGTAGTCTTGATGTGTTTGACATATTGACTGCTTCCTCCAGTAAGTGTTACTCCTAGGGAGCCCAAGATATCATTAGGGTTATGCATTTTCTTACTTTTCAAACAAACCTAAAGAAATTGCTCCATTTCTTATCTCTTGGTATTAGATAATCTCTGAGCTAGAATTTTTCCTGAATTACTATTTTTTCTCAAAGACACCTTTGAACTTCCAGTTGCTTCCAGAGCTGCTCTAGAATATCTGCATAGCTTTCTCCATCCTGCATCATCAGCTTACATGGTACTAGAGAGGCCATTTCAAAAGAAAAACAGGCAAATTCTACCTTCATAGTTTGTACATTTCTTGCTATAACTCCTAAAACTGCCAGTAAAATCACTGGTTACTGGCAGCTGAAACACCAGTGGCCTTTTTTTTTTTTACCTGGAAAATCAGGTGGCATCATCATCAAGAGGTTTCAAATAGTGATTGCTTGAGTTGTAATAGTGTCACAGCAAATTAAAATTCCTTATGGTCATTAGATACTTGAAAAGTTGTCAACTTATGCCCAATATTCTTCAGCAGAATTCCTCCAGTTCTTATATACATAACCATTCTAACTTGCCTTGCAGAAGAAATGCCACTGCAGTTATTGATCTCAAAACGCACACTATGGACTTTCCTTATTTCTTTGGACTCTTTTCTATCAACTCCATTTTACCATATGAAAACAGATTGTAACCAAAATTGCAATCTGAATAAAGTGGATCTAGAGTTCAATGGTGCCAAAGTCCAGGGTGATTAGATCTTGGGTTTTGATCCAGATGCATCTTGCTGATGAGTAAGGAAAATATATCAATCAGCTGATTACAACAAGTCCTTGGCTTGCACATGGAAGCAGAAGATGAGGAGGAGGGAAAAAGGATATACCGTGTGATAATTGGTAGGTGACAGCATGCTGTGTGTGCAGCCTGGGGAAACAGAGATCCATTCAATCCGCCTCACAAGAGATTCAGCAACTTCACTGGCCCACGCACTCTTCCGTCCCAAGTACCCAACATGTTTCATAGCCTCCAGTCATCAGCCTTGGCGCCAACAGATGAGTCATATCTTCTGTGAGTGTCCCTGTTGCAGTAACTTATTATCATCCTCTGCAGTTAGATAGCACTTGCCAATCTTAGATCTCAAAACATTGCATTAATGTGGATGGGACTTGGGAATAAATATCTTTCTTGTAGCCATGGGAAATCATCTGGCATTAAGACTAGAGACCCCAGCTCCTCATTCTTCTTAAGTTTTCTAATCCCTAGGTCACACCACCTTCCTTCATTTTGTGCCCTTAACAATCAACAGTAAGCACTTGTGATAGGCAGAAGAGCTTTTCCACATTCCAAAAAGACAGCAGATAATTAATGGGCATATTTATTTTTAGATTCACATAAGAGTCAGATAGTAGCACTTCTCTACTACTTAGTTAGCCAACAGATTTTCATTTTCTAGTCTAGCAGATGCTTAGTGCTTATGATGGACTATCATTCTGGGTTTGACCAAGCAGAGGGATACAACCAGAAGTGGTTTCCAACAACTTGATATTGGTATCTCAAGCCATCAGGGATGCCCCTCTTGATTCAGATCAGTCAGTCACAGAAGTCTTATTGTCTACAGCCCAGAAGATTCCTAAGGTCACCCTGAGAAGCCTGCTATCTCCAGCCTAGTTCTGGAACAGGATGACCAGCAACACGCATTTCCTCGATAAGGGAAAGGGAAGGACAGCACAGCAAAGTAGGGCATAGTCCTCACAGTACTTGAATGAGGAAAGGAAGAAAGACCTAGAAAGGGACAGATTCAATCAGGAACACAGATCATCAAACATATTCATAATGATGAAGAAGTAGGTCTAGGGTCAAAGCAGGAAAACAACCCACAGCTGAGAGTCAGAATTAGGTAGGATGAAGATTACTGTATCAGACACAATCCTTTCAATTATAAGGTAGAGTCACAGAAACAAGGCAAATGTAAGGTCAAGCTGAGAAAATGGTCTGTAGATCACAATCCAAACTCATATATCATTACAGCTGCACTGAAGAATCTGCCTAGAAGATAGCTGAGACTAGATGTGAAGTCCAAGTCTAGGCTTAAATAGAAATCCTGGACCCTTGGGCAGGAGGTGTAGATGGTGACCATCTGATGTGTCAAAGCTGTTAATTCTATTAATGCACTACAGGGCCACAACATAAGTTTCTGTAGTCTTTGTAAAATGTTCTTTGGTGCAAGAACACCTCTGCTGTTTTCTGTGACTCTGCTGTAACTCCTTCTTCATCTCTACTTAAGAATTTTCCTGGTATCATAACCCTACTCTTCAACAGGAAGGACAGAGTTGAGCTGAGGTCCGAAGCAGCAGGCAGCCATTATTCAGAATTTCTGGAGTAAGGACTCAGTGTGAAGCTCAATATACAACTTCAGGAACTCTCAAGCTGAAGAGTGGCCAGATAGATTTTCTGGCATTCCTGACTAAATTCTCTAATCAGAGTATTTTCAAACTCTCCTCAAGGATACCTTTGCTAGGTAAGAGCAGAGAACTGGTGTCACAGAACTGTAACTATTTTTCTCAGTTCTACCATTCCTGTAGTCACCACAGACTACTCAGAGCTCTGTTACCTTTTACAGAGGGGCTTTTTATATAGAAGGATATGTGTTCAAAACACCTCTTTGCAGGTTCATAGTTTTACTTGATGACCTTAACAATGATTCTATCATTTTACGTGTGTTGAAGGGGCAGATGGCAGCAGTGTGGGATAGGTGCAGGTGAAGAATTGACTTAGGTTACAAATAAGTAGCATTCCTAGCCATGTTCCGTGGGCAGGGCCCCTGTGGGATTTAACTTTGTGCTGTTGGTACAGCTGAGGAACATGCCCCCTGAGAAATTATCTGTGAGATGGAAAGGGAAACTCATGGGATAATTAAGGTAAATACAAATTATTGAGGTATCTTGTCCCTACTATCCTGCTCAGTTTAAGAAGCTCAGTACACAAGCTTCAGGAATTAAACATTCCCATAGAATCTGACTCCTTCTAAGCACTTGCTAGGCTACCTTTCTACTGGATCTATTCTCAGTGTATCTTTGAGGAAGTATTTCCTTAAGATGTCAGACCAATGCATTGCAGCCAGCATGGAACCACTTGCTGGAGGTGATTGTTTTTTTTTCTCTCTCAGCTGGCTTGTTTGGTTTGATTTTTTTCCTTGACACAGTTTACTTTCCCCAAATAATGTATCTGAGAAATTCAGACCTGAACTTCAGACCAATGGTAAGATTTAAGACTTGGAAATTTCCAAGTTTTAAAAGATAAATTAATAATCAATATGTTTATCTTTGAAAACTGCTTTAAGAAGGGTTGAAAATGTTTAAGTCAAAGTAAAACATTCCAAGTAGGATCAAACTGAATATTTCCATTTACATTGAGAATTTCTTATTTAACAAAAAAACCTACCTAAAAGTTAGAATTTAGTGTTGAACCTGGCTGTTAATTGTTTGAATGTTTGCATTTTACCCATAAACATGATAATTATTTATATAGGTCACGTTATATAATGTTTTTCTCCAAAGGGGAAATCAAGTTTTTGTGGGAAGTGACTTAGCAGGATGAAGTGTTCCATGCTTCCCATGAGGTTAAAAGTTCAGTTAATTTTATCCCTTCTCGTGTTTACTGTACACACCTTTTGACTTCCTGCTCAAACTGCAAAATTATGTGTGTAAACAGCATCAAAGCACATAAGAAATGCTAAAAATACAGTGAAAGAGTTCTATTAAATGGTTGGTAGGACTAACTTCCTGGTCTGAAGTTGGGCAGAAAGGCAGAAGTGTAGCTTCCTTCTGCTGGTGGTCTTTCTGGTTATCCACAGTATCAGGATGCTTTCTAAGTTTGATGACCAAAGGATCATTCAGCTATTCTTCATTGTGCTGAAATCCTGCTAATACAGATGACTAGTGGGGAGATAACTGCAGGAGCCTATGTATTCAGGACTGAGACAGTATTTGAGATCCCACTTCTATCCTCACCAAAGATTTACAGTTATAAACAGCTGGTTCCACCAGGAACTAAAAGTCTAAAACATCTTAGTCATTGCTGCAGTCTGCACATTGAGAAGTATAACCTCTAATGAGAGCCAAAGAACCTCTTCCAGTATTGAAAGATACAACTTGATAGCCAGTATTCCCTATCCAAGACATGACAGATATTGGTAGAAGAGAAAGCTGCCGATCTCAGACGCCTTTTATTAGTACAACTCAGCAACATATACTTGTGGGGTGATACTGCAGGGTAGGTACATTGTTAGGGAAATATTTACCTCCTTTTTGACACTTGCAGAAGGACCTGCTCTGCAGATAGCGATGGTGAGGAAGGAAGTTGAGCAAAGAGCAGCCCAGGGTCAGGATGTGTCCATTACTCATATGCAATTATCATCCAATTATGTATTTACATTTTATAGATATTATTTAGTAGCATCTACCTGTTTCAAAAAATGTTTTTCCTTCCCCTCGCTGCGTTACTGACTCCAGGCTTTGCCTCCCCCCCAAGAAGGGGTTACGGTGAACTTAGCAAGCAGTACAAATAAAAATGATGGGTGTTAAAATGTAATGAAGGCATTCCACTGTGGCCATCCTGCCAGACTATCAGTGCAGGCAAGAGATGTTTTTCTCTCTTGCAGAAAGCAGTGGGTCGTTTCTCCCTCAGCTCCGCGACTCCCACCGGAATGCCTCCCCGGGAGAGATTCAATGCTCAGCAGGCGGCCCAGCACGCGGCTGCCCTCAGGACCTCGGTATTTCTTATAACGAAGAAGAAGTCACGCTGAATCAGGTTCAGCTCCTGATTTGATCCTTGTCGACTCAAAGCATCTGTTGAGCAGGAGCGGAGGAAGATGCAGATCCGGAGCGGGGATCCGCGCCGCTCCCTGGAAGCGGCACATTGATCACACGGCCGCGTGGCCAATTAGCGCCAGGAGCCAGGTCCAGCCCTCGTGTCTGCGCGCTAGTGATCTATCGGCAGTAATTACCAAGACACTTAATGCCTGGTTTGAACAGGAATTAATTCGAGGCCAGATAAATAATGCATTAGGATTTATTCAGTCCCATGTGAAGCGTCGCCTCCGAGCCGGAGCTGGAAGCGGCGTTTGAGCGGCGGCGGCGTTGGCGATGCGCGGGGCGGTGGCCGGGGCCGGGCACTGAGGCTGCGGGCAGCGCCCACCGGGAGCATGCTGAGCCCCAGGATCAGGCAGGCTAGGAGAGGTGAGTGTGCCTACCCGTGCGCCTCGCGTTGTGGGGAGGGAGACCATCTGCCGGCACGGGGAAACTTCTCCGCGGTGGTCACTGAGCGTCTCTCGCCCGGGCTGCAGTGACTGCCCTGGCAGAGCACAGCTGATAACCCGCTGGCCGAAGCCAGCTCTGGGGAGTGCAGCGGTAATCAGTGTTCGAGGAGAATGAAGTGGAGGAGGAGGAGACGAGTACCTGTCTGTGTCACCAGCGTCTCCTGCAATGACAAGGCTGAGCAGCGGAGAGAATTAAAAAATTGTACTCTGCCGTGGGACTCGACGGAGCCTTTTCACACCTGTGCTGGTTGCTAATGCTGTGTTTCTAACGCTGAATTAATTATAACAGCTAGAGACAGTTGTGACAAGTTCACCTGCAGCATTTTAGAGAAGCAGTTTGCTGTAGCACATTATCCTTCCAGGGATGGAAACAGGAGGTGGAAATACTCTTTCTGTGTGAGCTGTGGGCAAGACAAAAGGAAGGAAGAAAAACATGCCCTGGGTTTGCAAAAGCTGCTTTGAGCAGTCGTTCAGACCTGTGAGATGTTGTGTGTAGGGTTTATAAAGCAGTTAGGCTGGGGCTGGGCACAGCCATTGTCTCCGTGTCAGGTCACCTGGAAGAGATGCTCTGGCAGGGGATGTATTGCATATCTTCAGGGGCAGCACCAGTTGCTCGTTTGACATGGCGTTTGTTGATCATCGTTGCCACTCACAAACTAATGACAGTCTCAGAGGAATATCTTCCTGCCCACTGGAAACAGATTAGATTAATATCATTTTGGAGCTAAAGCAAATGCAGTCAGAAGAGTGTGTAAAGATTAGGGTATTCTTCAGCCATGCTAGCATTATAAAATAGGAAAAGTGTTACTGCTTCTAGCTACTGTGATTCTGAGACAGGTGCTTTCAGCCAAATGTCACTTGACATCGTATGTATGAAAGCAATATTACATGGTGAATAGTCCTTAAAATAACATTAGCCCATTAAATAGCTATTAGCATCTTGGAAGGAAGAAGCTTCCTGCCATATGGAGGTGTCAGGATCAGATATGTGCTGCTGCACCGACAGTAAAGTCTTAAGTATTTATTTTGTAGTTACACAATTTTGTAGAGTCGTGCTGCTGCACCGACAGTAAAGTCTTAAGTATTTATTTTGTAGTTACACAATTTTGTAGAGTCCCGTTGAGTCTTTTGTAGACGTTGCCTCTTTGCATCCCTCTTCTAAGAAGTGTCTGATCTCCTTTTAATATATCCAGCATTCCTGTTGGCTGTGGCTCTGATGAGACAAGGAGTGGTACAAGAATTCTGTGTCAGAGCAAGGAGCACAGGCTTTCAGAGTGGCATACCTGCCAGTGTTCTACTCTCTTCCAATCATCTATTTGGAAGAGACTAAGTTGAGCATTAACATATATTGAAATCTATGGGCTCCTGGTGCTTGGGGGACAAACTATAGTGTAACTTTGTGATTAAATTTCAATTTATAGTGGTATATGTCATCCTCTCTGGATTTGTTTCATTTGGTTCATTGACTTTACAGTGGTAGGTTTATTTCTGAGTGAATGTAGAACTCATGAAAAGAGCTGGCACAAAGGATTTTGGAACATGAGAAATTTTCTTACTTTTGCAATGCTGTGGCAAAGCACTGGTAACCTCTTGCAAAGTTTACCAAGTAGGACCTAATCCTGCAAGGTTCTTCTGTAGCTCCTTTTCACAGGAACTGTAAACAAGTGGTGCTGAAGATGCTGAATGCTTCATGAAGGTAAGTGTTCCACCTTGCAAGACTGAGCTGAATGTGAAATGGTAGTTCATGCTCCTTGGTGTCTTATTTGGGATTGCTAATGAAGGTTCAGGTGACAAATGGTGGACAAAGTATTCAAAAGGCTGCAAGAATGTGCTGCATGTAGTGAGCATCAGCAAGGGCTGAAGATCTGCTGCAACTTGCTGCACAAGCTTGACTGACTTCTTAGAGTGGCTGTTAGCTCTGCCATTGAGGACTTAGTTGTGTAAAAGGAGGCAGTGTGATTTCTATGAGCAAACAGAATGAAGGGACAAGGAAGGATACTCTGGGTACAAGCCTGTGGTTTCACTTAAATGTGACAGGAGGCAGCAATTAAGCTGAAGCTAGGGATGTTCATTTATTTGTAGAGGTCTTGAGGTTCAAACCTCTCTGTGTATGTAGCTACATAAATCTTTGTTTCAGGCCCCCTGCATTTGTGCAAATAGGAATGCTTCATCAACTTCTATTTTCAATTCTTTGCTAAGAATGTACCTTTAAATCTTCATTTGTGACATCTGATGCTGTTATTTTTGTTTGACTTGTGGCTTGTCCTTAAGAAAGCTCATGGATTTAAAGACACTCAGGCTTTTGAAAATACTGAGTATGGACTTAAGTCTGACATACAGGTTGTAGTTCTTAATATCTGTGAAAGGTATGGTAGAGAACGAAGATAATTAGCTTTACTGGAGGTAACTATCAAGTATAACACAGTCCTTGCTGTTCCATCAGCAATCTCACATCTGTAACTCAGAAATATGCGTTTAGAGCTACATTATGTTTTCATAAGACCTAAGAAGGTGTAAAATCTCACAGGCTGAAAATCTTCATGTGTGTAAATTTGCCTTCTGGAAAATCATTCGTTCTGGCTAGGGCTGAATGGATAGTGGTTTATGTACAGCAAGTAGGGGAGTCCAGGAGACTGAAATAAGTGGCTGCAATGGAAAAATCTATTTTCACATTCTTACTAAGTAATGGGGCATAGAAATACTGCCATGCAGAGCGGAAGCAAGAGGACTTTCAGCTTGGAGGGGAGGGAAAGCAGTTTCAGGCTACAACCTTCAGTTTTGAGGAATGCATTTTTGTTTCATTGTTTTTAAGAGATTAAAAGTAGAACAAAGTTTTTGCTCTTTGGTTGGGAAGTCTCAAATAGGGTGTACCTGTCCAGTTGTATTTAAATATGCTAGGAAATGGAAGCTGGAGTGAGTACAAGCTTATGCATTTGTATTTTAATGAGTGATGTGATGGAATTGCTATCTATAGAAAGAGAGCCTGCTGGCATGATACTTTTTTTTAAAGTATCCTTGTCTTCAGCACAGTTTGTGTCAGCTGTACAGGTACTAAGGATAAACTTTCCTTACTGGGACTTGGCATTACTGGGTAACAGTGACCTATTGTTTCTGTTTGTGGCATGCTCATACATATGTTACAGTATGTTGAAAATTTTCCTCACAATCATAATAATTAAATTTTTGTTTGTCTGTTTTAATTAAAACTTAGAACACGGAAAAAGTGATAGGAGACATTTTGGCTAGTTAGTCTGCTGCAAATGAACTGGTATCCCTCACATGACTGTGGTAGAACAGAGTTATATTCCTCTCTCTTTTTTCCTTCTCTGAAGCTTGTCATAATTCAATTTTAATGAAAGTGGGCTTTAGCATAGTTAATATGTTTCTGAGGATGTTGTATAGTAATGCTGCCAGGAGGGACTTTAGTGGGTAAAGTACTATTACAGCGCTCTGGAAGTGTGCACCTTTACAATGTAAGCTTCACGTGCTTGCAGTAAGAACAGTTAGCTTTTAATATTCAATGCCTTTGCAATGGTGTCATTGTATTTTTAATGGAAGTGCTGTGTCTTGATTACAGAAGCATGAAGACCCTATATTTAAACTGCTTTCTTATGGCAGTAAAGGTATAGGATTGCATGATTTATCTATCAATCTCTGTTCTAAGAATTTTCCTGTTGCTTGGCTAAATTCAGCCTTATTTAAAAATAAAGGAACATAAAAACACATTGACTCCTATAAATTCAAAGAAAATTGGTGTGGGACGGGAAAGATAATCATATGTACTCCTAGGGAAAACTCTCACATAGTACTCAACAGGAATATATGTTCTGAAAGACAATGCCCAACTGACTGTCCTGAAGACACATATTGGATGTACTGCAAGAGCACACATATGTTGAAGCCAGACAAACAACTAAGGGATGTAGGAATGTATTGGATTGTTGGGGATGTGGAAGGAACTGGGTCTTTCAGGAAGATGAAGAGACAGCATTATGCAAGAGCAGTGACCATATAGAAGAACTGAGGTTTCTATGTGTTGTGGTTTAACCCCAGCCAGTAGCCAAGCCCATGCTGCCTCTCACTCACTTCCCCACCAGCAGGATTGAGGAGAGGATAGGAAACGCAAAAACTGAAAAATTTGTGGGCTCAGATAAAGACAAGGATAAAATAATAGGAAAAGTACAGACTGAAAACCAGAAAAAAAAAAAAGGAAAGTAAAAGCCACACATGCAAGCAAAGCAAAACAAAGAATTAATTCACTGCTTCCCATGGGCAGGCAGGTGTTCAGCCTTCTCCAGGACAGCAGGGCCCCATCACATGTAATGGTTACTTGGGAAAACAAACAGCATCACTCCAAACCTCCTTTCCTCCTTCCTCCCAGCTTTATATAACAAACATGATGTCATATGGTCTGGAATATCCCTTTGTTCAGTTTGGGTCACCTGTCCTGGCTGTGTGTCCTCCCAGCCTCCCATGCACCCCCAAGCTTTCTGCCAGTGTGGCAGTACAAAAAGCAGAACAGGCCTTGTGTCTGTGTAAACACTGTTCAGCAAGAACAAAAACATCACTATTATCAACCCTGTGTTCAGCACAAATACAAAACACAACCGTGTAGCCACTGTGAAGAAAATTAACTTTACCCCACTCAGAAGCAGCCTAGTGTGGTAGAAGACTACGAGACAGTGATCAATGAAGATCCAGACATCTTTAATTCTGCAGACTGAAAGTATATTATTTAAAACAAAACTGAATGACAGTCATTAGAATTACAGTAGCATAATTCGCACAGCAGTACACTTTTACACTTCAGCAAAGCCTTTGACACTGTCTCCCATAGCAAACTCCTAGAAAAGCTGGCAGCCCATGGCTTGGACAGGTACACTCTGCACTGGGTTATGAACTGGCTGGATGGCCGGGCCCAGAGAGTGGTGATGAATGATGCCACATCCATTTGGTGCCCTGTCACTAGTGGTGTCCCCCAGGGATCAGTGTTGGGCCCAGTCCTGTTTAACATCTTTATTGATGATCTGGGCAAGGCAATTGAGTCCACCGTTAGGAAGTTCGCATGTGACACTAAGCTGGGAGCAAGTGATGATCTGTTAGAGGGCGGGAGGGCTCTGCAGAGGGACCTTGACAAGCTGGGTAAATGGGCAGAATCCAACAGCATGAGATTTAACAAGTCCAAGGGCTTAGGTTCCTACACTTTGGCCACAACAACCTCCTGCAGTGCTACAGGCTGGGGACAGAGTGGCTGGGGAGGGGCCAGGCAGAAAAGGGCCTGGGGGGAGTGATTGACAGGAAACTGAACATGAGCCAGCAGTGTGCCCAGGTGGCCAAGAAGGCCAATAGCATCCTGGCCTGTATCAGGAATAGGGTGGCCAGCGGGACCAGGGAAGTCACTCTTCCCCTGTACTCAGCACTGGTTAGGCCACACCTTGAGTACTGTGTCCAATTCTGGGCCCCTCAATTCAGGAAAGATGTTGAGATGCTGGAACGTCCAGAGAAGTGCAACAAGACTGGCGAAGGGTCTGGAACACAAGCCCTGTAAGGAGTGGCTGAGGCAGCTGGGGTTGTTTAGCCTGGAGAAGAGGAAGCTCAGGGGAGATCTTATTGCTATCTACAGCTGCTGGAAAGGACATTATACCTTGGTGGTGGTCACTCTTTTCTCCCAGGCAACCAGTGACAGAACGAGATGACACAGTCTTAAGCTGCACCAGGGAAGTTTAGGCTATACATTAAGAAAAAATTCTTTTCAGAGAGATTGGCCTTTGGAATGGGCTGACCAGGGAGGTGGTGAGATCACTGTCTTGGTGGTGTTTAAAAAAAGACTGGATGTGGCACTTAGTGCCATGGTTTAGTTGATGAGATGGTGTTAAGTCATAGGTTGGACTTGATGATCTCAAAGGACTTTTCCAACCTAGTTAATTCTGTGATCCTATGATTCTGTAGTCTACATGAGTATTTTAGTGTTAGAAGTGGGCTTTTGAAACAAATCTAATTCTACTCACTTACTGCACTTTGATTATGTCATGAAGCAGTCTCAGAATAAATGAATTAAAATTCCTTTTGGATTAAACTAGGTGACAAGGTATTTTCAGAAGTGCACCTAATGCTGTGCAGCAACTAATATATATCCCAGTCCATAGGATCAGAATAGAAGTAGTCCAAAACAGAGTCCCCTGAAATGCATCTATAGCATGGACATTAGTTCCCTGCCATTAACTAACAGATTCACTCCTAATGATCTGCACTACTTACTAATTTAGACATATATGAAGTTGTCAGAGTCACAAGACATTTGTATTCAGAACTGATAATTTTATGTCAATCCATTACTTAGGTGGCTAACAATTTACTATCACAGTGTCCCAGAGGTTATCAATTCAAAGCGTATTTACCTGTGTCACATTTCACAGGTGACATTTACATTCTGTGGATTAGGGCAAAACCCTAGGCCACATACGAAGTCCAAGGCAGAACCAGGACTTGAAACTTGTTTCCTGAAGCCTAGTGTATGGGAAAAAAGTACTGTTTTCTTTCTGTGTTATTCAACAGCTTTTCACTGGCCAGTTTTTGTTCTTGCAACACATCCAACTCAATAAAAACTCTTAAGTTAAAAACAGCCTAGACATATAAATGCAAACTTCAGCTTTCTTTCCTGAGTAAACAGAGGGCATCAGCATAATAGGATGCACATACCAGTATGAAGCTGGAGGGGGTGCCTCAAGGAACTTTTGTTTCTGTACAAGAAACAGGATGATTTAGGTCATCCCTCTAGAGATTTCTTGTTTAAAGGAAATTGCATTATTAATCATTTCTTCGAGACAGTCTCAATCACAACAGACAGCTATCAACCAATCATGGCTTTCAGGGGTTCTCACCACTCTTGAGATTTCCAGGCTGAGGAGTAAGCTTTGAAAATTATGATGAATGGTGTTTAAGGAAACATGAATTAGGCATTCTTAGGCAAGTGAAGGTGACCTCTCACTCTATTAGAAGGTTCTGCTTGTTCAAATTTGTATTTGCCTGCCTAGTTAATAATTCCCCATCATCAGAACACTTCAGGTTCCAGGAGTTGGGCCTCATGTAAGAAGCAACCCACACCCCCAGTAGTAGGCACAGGTAGCAGGATAATCAGTACAACAGGCAGAGCTAAGGCCCAGCAAGGCAACAAAAAACAGTGGTTAAAGGTGATTTAAAAAAAAAGATAGAGAGAGAAAGAAATAGTGTGCAGCTCTGTTTGTTAAAAAGGGCATGGCAGACTGAAGAAATTAAGAAAAAGGAAAAAAATATATTTCCTAGAGACCCAGAGTTTACAGAACAGTCTAACTGCACTCAGCCTTCTCTCTTTACCAAGGCATCAGCTCTCCAGTTTCTGGCTGCTCTCCAAGTCCTCCACAGAGAGAAGGCAAACCTGCCACCCTATGCCCAACAGGAGTTCATTGTCATGTTTCTATATTCTCCTGGTATTAGGGGAAACTGGTAGCACCTTTCCCATTGGCTCTTGCTGAGGCCAGCACCCTGTTGCTGGAGCAAGTCCTGGACCTCAGGGACTGCACAGTGCAGGCAACTTCTTAGGCTGTATTTCCTTCCAAATCATGTAGTATGAAGAGCCCTCCTTTCACTGGCAAATGAAAGGAAGAAAAGGGGAACTTTCTCATATGTCTAGTCCTCCTCACCAAATCAGAGCTTAGCACTGCAACCTCTTAGCCTCCACAGCCCCACATTCCAGCTCTAGTTTAAGGGGCTGATGCTGTACGCAACTATCTCAGAGCACGTGGGAGGCCAGCACCTTGGCACCTCCAACTCGCCAGGCAAATAGTAACACCCAGTTTCTTGCTCCTGGAACCAAAGTAAACAGCCCTAAAGCTGTGAGCTCGTCCAAGTGCTTCCTTCAGAGCCCACCAACATTGCTGGGAGCACATCAGGGCACAGGGTGGGGAGCAGTCAGTGTGACTAGCTGCAGCTGGCATTGCAGAGCCACCATTAAGGAGGAGCCTGTAAGGGGGAGGTTCACTACCTCATATCCTTAAATGAGTGATTCTATAAGACAGGATAAGCAATTTCAAGAGCTTTTCTCTGGAAAGGTATGTAGGTAAAAGGCTAGGATGAAGTGCTGGCAAATATGGCTTGATTTATGGCTCAGCTCATGAGCTGGGGGAGAAAGGAGTGTCTGAGACACTGGGGAAGAAGAGGTGGCAGTAGCCCTGTGGCACTGTTGGTCTGGGTTTTATCTTTTTGCTTTGGAATAACTCAAGGTGAAGCTGCACCTAAGGCAATGGAGGGAGGCATTGGGGCTGGAGCTGGTGCGCTGATGGATTAACTGCCCTAAAGCAGAGTGAAGAAATAGAACTAGATTAAAGTATAGGGGGCAAGTAAACAAAGAGGGGGTCTGAGTATGCCTTCTCACCATGTGCTGCCCCAAGGAGGCAAAGGAAGTAAGGAGTTACTTCTGATGCTTGGTACCAGGTCAGGCTCCTAGCACTGTGCTGCTTTGGTGCAGGCATGTGTGGTGGTGAGCTGCACTTTGAGATCTGTGCAGTAATTTCTTTGTTTCTGTTGTCAGAAACAAGATGATACAGAAGGGATCAAGTGAGTGATGTTTGTGGGATTCCTCCAGAGACCGGTTCAGATTCCCACTCTTTGTGGTATGTCTCATGAGGAAGGACATGAATTGTTTGAAAGTGTAATCCTCTTATCACTCTAGAGATGTTTCTCTTGAACTAGATTCATGGTGTGTGCTGGAGTAAGTGCTGCTCTTGGCAATTGCAGCTTTTTGCCCTTGTCTGAAGGCTGAGGCAGCCAATTGCTCTCCTTAGAAAAAGCCCTGAAAAGTTTGCAGGCAGGCACCAGCTTACTAAACACAGGCAATCTGAATTGGAAATAATGAGCCATGGCTTCACCTCCTGGGGAGGAAAAAGAACAGTAAATCAGCCCTAAGGATAGCTGGACTGCTGGGGGGAGCGCTTGTGAGGAGGGAATTAAATATTAAAAAAATAAAAAGATCATAGGCTCTCTTACTACTTGTAGAACACCACTGGGTGAGTACAGGGTAAAACTGGCAGGATTGTGAATAGCACGATGAAAGTGCTACAAATGCTAGCACCTCTCTCCTGAGAGGACACTCATCTGCTACTTTTAGTACCTGTATAAATGTATTATTCTTCGTTGCAGGATTGCTACCAGAATGATTTTCTCTTTACATTCCTGGTAGTTGATAGGCAAGCATGGCAGCATAATCAGCTTAATTTGTTTTTTCCAGCTCCCTGCAGTGTGGCCAGGAGTAGTTTGAGGTAATGCTAAAGACACATTGTGGTGGTAAAGAGAAACTCCTTGATGAGGCTTCAGTGTGAGCTATTTGCTGAGCCGGAAGAGGAAAAGATCTGTGCCTAGACTCTGCTCAGGCCTGCACATGTTTAAGGTATTTAAAACTAATGTGGGGGAGGGAAGCTGCTGCTGCTGCTGCTGCTGACAGTCTTTCTAGCATGTGTTCCTTCCACAAATCTTTGCTATGCATCCCTTGTGCCCCAAAAGCAGTAAACTGGTCATTATGAAGAGCTAAAGAGAAGACATACTATGTTTTTGCTGTGGTTGAAAAAATTTCTTAAAATATCCTTCCTCTTAAATGTGGGTGTAAAGAGTTACTATGCTTCAGATAGGATTGTTGTCCTGTGAACTGGTTACCAAAAAAACTTATTGGATGTAAATAATAAGGAAGCTGTAAGTGTTGTTTCTAAGGTGAGAACAGATTCTGTTGCAGGAGAATGGATTGGATTGACTACTATCTCTTTTGAAGAACTGTAGGCACAGGGTTAATACTTATTTCTTTGCAGACCTCCAGTTTACCTTATTAACCAGTGATATCTTCTCACAAATACTTACAGGTAAATAATCTGAGTACTTACATTAATTCCTACTCTGAATCTAAGAGTAAGGATTCCTGGATTTCTTCTACATTTGTCCCCCAAATCAACTCTGATATTTTGGCAAGTCACTTAGCCACCTGTTGTATAGAGAAGGAAGCAGAATTTGCTTGCACATTGAGAACAGATACAATAATATTGAAACAAGCACATCGAGCTATTGTTTCAATGCTATGCTTTGAAAGGTACTGTAGGAATTAATATCTCCCTAATCTTTGAGAGAAAGAGAAATACAATGTTATGACTAAATTTGGGGAAGTTTATTGCTTAAAGTGGGTGGGTCATGATATTGCTTCATCTTATTGCCTGTTGTGGAAAAAAGCCTTCAGAAAGTTTTCTGTACTGTAGATTATTTTTTCAGTCCAGAA
>VYZS01063257.1:9832-35053 GCA_013400695.1 Neodrepanis coruscans
AGTGGTGCATGTTGTGCTATACATATAACCTGTTTAAGGACTAAATGCTGTATTAGCCATTTATTTATGCTGTCTGTAAATATTACTGAAACCAGTTCTTCCCTTAAAAATGAGGCCCTTCCACTAAAAGTGTAGGAGAATGTGGCTGCTGAAGTAGCAACTGCCAAAAAGAAACAATGTTTTGGTATTTGAATGTTATGAAAAATACATAATTTAAAAAAAATCTGGTGATTCTTCCTCCTCCAGTTGTTAAATCTGATTCATCTTAAAATCTACCATCTTCCTTGTTAGACCATCTGAATTTGCTGGTAGCTTTTTGTAAGTATTTATTTTCTAAATTAATNGTCTTTTAAAATTTTTTCTTCTTTCATTTTTCTCTCCTTTTTTTTTTCTCTTTTGATTTTTATATAAATCAGTATTTTATCAAAGTCTGCCTGTTCTGTTTCACAGCTGTAGTTACTTTCCAGCTCTTGTCTTCCCACCAGAAGATTGCTCCAGAATTACAGGCACACCCATTTTAATCTGAGGGAAAGAATTCTTTAAATGTCATTAACATGGCTTTACTCCTCCCCTATTCAGAACAAGCTTTTTCTTCAGTACTTTTAGTTGCTTTCCTTGGGATATCCCTCATTTGAACCTACGACTTTGTCAGGTTTTAATTATGGTAGGTTCCTAATTGTTGACCTTGAAGTGACCTTAAGACATACTCATATTTCACTTTCCCTCTGAAAAATTTATTCCACACTTTCTTCTGTGACCTTCAGCTTCTCTTGTGGATTGTGAGACAAAGAATTCATTCAGGGTGTCAGCAATGTATCAACATCATCTGTCACTGAATTTCCACTCTTGTTCTTTAATGGCCTCACTGAGTCCTTGCTTAGCAGCTTGGGTCCATTTTTTTATTGTAGTTCTGATTTTTATTCTGTTATGTTTGTTTTTTTTCTTTTTCTCTAAGGACATATATTACCCATTTTTTATATCAGTTCTTGCCTTCATATCTCATTTTTAGCTAGCCCTTACAAGTCGCCTTCATATTTCTCTATAAGCACCAAGAAATTTCTTCTAAATCATAAATTACTAGAATGTTTTAAAAGTACTTTTTGCTCTAAATGTGATACTGTAGTGTTCCTATTTTTGTCTCCCATTTCCTCTCTGGAAATTTCTTTCTCTGACAGCTGTCCTCTTCCTTACTTTTCACCCATAAAAGTCCCATTTACACTTGATCCTTAAAATTATATGTGAATCCAGCTGTGTCTATCAGTAATGCTCCCATCTTAGTGCTTTAACACTTCCCTAACCTGTGGACTCAACATACCTTAAGTGTGCTGGATTTGTAGAGCTTCAGGGTAATGCAAGACTTTCACCTCCAGAAACAAAATCTCTCTTTATGTCTAAGTCTCTTTCAGCATCTTGGAAGATATTTATTGTAATAGTTGGATCTAATTGGAATAATTTTAAAATTGTTTTGTACTAAGTCACAAGACAGAAATTATACCATATTTAAAGGATTTTTCTATTAAATAATTGTTCTGAGTTGCTTGTAGTCTTATTGCAAGTATCTTAAATTATGAGTACACATTATAATGGAGGGGAAGTCAAGATCAGATTGTCTCTTCAAAGCTCCCAGCTCCTAAATTGTGTGTTGAGAAGAAAAAAAATTCAGTTCTGACCTTGTAAACTTTTTTATTCATAGGAATGATTTTATAAAAGAAAATATTTTGATAACACAATAATCAAGCACAACCTGAATCAGGATTCAGTTTATGATTTTAAACCTAAACAATGCAAAGCTAGCCCTGTTTAGTTTGGATTTTGATTGTAAAGTAGGAGTCACTGTTGGCTCTGATAGTGTCCTATGTATGAGACCTTTGAAGGTTTGTGTCTAGATCCCAAAATGATTTTAGGTTATTCTTGCCTGTGTGTGAGTATTCTAATCTGTTATCAAAGGTAAACTTTTTCTGATATCTAATTTGGGAGAAGCCTCATTTGGAACAAGACTTGTTACAGTCTTGTAGTTGTATACTATGAAAACATAACAGCTGCTAAGGAATGTGGTACAACAAATGCCCAAGAAAAGAAGTAAATAATATAATAAAGTTTTACCAATATGATCAGAGGTTGGCAAAAATCCACTCTGAAGCTTTGATCACAGCATAGCAGAAGAAGTGCATTCTTATCAGCTTGAGTCCTTTTCAGTTGTTAGTGATCCAGTCTGGATCTCTTTCTTAAAGAGCTGATGGAGATACTTCTTTATAGCATGACATTTGAGTTGTTCTGCATTGCTTAAAGACCAAAAAAGTAATGAGGTGGGGAAAAGGAGAGAGGAAAGAATGCTAAGTTTGAAGAATAACTAGGAAAGAGACTAGTAAATGCTTAAGAAAGGCAGGAAATACTGTTCATAGTGGATGGTAAATAGAGGCAGGTTTTGTGGGAACAGAGCACGTGGCAATATGGAGGGACTGGAAGTGTAAAACAAGACACGTTCCATTCTGCTCATTTGACTCTCTGAGTCCTATTACAGATGTACCTTTGCTCTCATGCCTTGGTGTGGAAATTGATTCATTTGGTTTTTTGTTCATTTTGCTAGCAGAGGCTGTTCAATCCATTATTTATGTAAGTAGACTATTTTCCTTGCTCACATGCTGAATATAAAGGCAGGATTGGAGAAGAAGTCATGCCAGTATCACAGGCACCCTGCAGTCTTTGCCAGTCTGTGTTCAAAGACTTGTTTTTCATACAATGTATCTGTGTGTTGACTACAACAGAGACAGAGAGTGTTTAACTACAAACTGCTTGATGTATATTTCTATAGTTAGTGTACATCAAATAAGGATATTAATTTTTCCTTAAGATATTTGTTCCAAGTAAAACATTTTTTTGATTTAAATAGTGAGTTTCTTATGCAGAAACGTTTCCCTCAGAAATGAGCACCCCTGATACCTTATTTTTTGCAGAGGAGACTCTTTTAGTGTGCAGTGTCTGTTAAGTTATTCTCCAGTGAGACAAGATTCAAAGTGCTTTTTCCTGGTTTCACAATATATGAACATCCTTGAAAGTTGAGTTCAATCCCTCACTATATTGTCCAGAATATCAGAAGAGTTGCCCGTTCTTGGTCTGTGTCCATCAGCTCTGGTTTTTGTTATAGTTGTCACTCTTCCATTTCCAGTGTTTGTTAGTAGGAATATGTAATGGTAGCAAGATACTTTCTGGTTTAATTCATTTATTTTTCATAAATACAGTGTATTTCTTATATAAGGTCTCTTTGACACAAAGAGTAGAAAGCATCTACAGTTCTTTGTCCAAATACGAGTTTTTTTATTTTTGCATCAAATTACTGAACCAGAGCAGTAGAATTTTTCATTCCAAAACAGAGTTTTACATTGGTATACACTACAGTAACCAGTTAAATTTGATTGCATGCTATCCATTTTTCAGACTTTTTTTTAATTTAAATAGTGACAGAAAAAATTGCTGGTAATTTGCTACATTTAAACCTGTGATACTGTATTAGGTTTGTGTGTTCTAGCCCTGTCCTTTCAAGATCACTCTGAAGATGTCTAAGAAGTTGTATTAATCACTAGTCATTATTATTAATCATTGAGGTGATTATATCAGCCTTTCTGCACCGTTGTTCATCAGTAGTCCACTTTATTTTTCACCTCTATAGGATGTCTTTGCTGTTATTCAAGCCAGAAAGCTGATCTCCTCAGGCAGGTTCTTGGGCCCTGCCTGCAGGTGATTATCTAAATGGTGTGATTTGTTCTGCATGATGACTCTTCTATGGTCTCTTATTTCAACCACTTAGCTAAAATGGTTGTCCAAGCCATCATTATTTTATGCTACAGTTAACTCTGATAGGCTTTTTTTTTGCCTCTCACAGATGATGTTTTGTCCCTTTTGTATTTTTTCAGAAAAATTCAAAGATGATTTTCTCTCCTCTTCTTGACGTTACCCTCTCTTACTCTGTTCACTTGGTGTTCCTTTTTTGCCACATCAAACAAAACCTTGTTTTCCTTTCCAGGGCTTTTACTCCTTTCTCTTTTAGAGTCCCATTTCTCATTAGCTGTAAAGATTTTGACTCCTACATTTGCACAGTCCATGAAGATTTAATTGCTCATTACTTTTTTTTCAGACAAGTTTCTTAGTGCCTTCTTCCATATTATGCTTAGTTATGTGGATTTTTAATGAGGAGCAATTTGTACCTCATTGTCTTCTTTTAATTACTTTTCAAAAATATGATGACAGTAATTATCTGTGGATAGGTTATTGGTATATTAATACTAACGCCTGTCACACAGAACTACCACTGTCTCATTTATGCTGTATTTCCCCACCTCCCTTTTTCTGTGTCTGCTTGCTGTCTCTTTTTTATACTGAAATTATAAAGCCTTTGGGGCATGAAATACTCTTTTCATGTAGCATAACTGATAGAGTCCAGGTCCTGATCCAAAGCACTACACTGATATTAACAGTAAAGAGCAGTAGTTGGTTGTTAATTCTCTCTCTTTTTCTCTGACTCAGAATTATCAGACAGGACTGCTTTTCTTACTACCTCTGTAGGCTGAAGTGAAGGGTTAAATCTCTTCCTGAAAAACATAGTAATATATTTCAACATAGACATAATGTGCTTTGAAGAATAAGTATATTGACTGTTACAATAACTAAACAGATCTTTATCAGAAGAGAAACAGAAAACACTGGATTTCCATGCATTTCACCCTTTATTTTAGTTCCTTTCATCCTTTTATTCTGTGATCTCTTCAGGCTCCAGAAAAATCCTACCATGGTAAGTCACTTTCTTCAAAGTGACAGCAGTAGGAATTCACAGCAAAGATTACACATCAGCTCAAAGCAGATCATAGAACAGGATTTTATAGTGTAACACATCTTCTAAAGTAAATATCCAGTATTAGCACAGCTGTCACGTCAAAGGCTACTGAACATTGTTCTTCAGAAACACACGTTAGATTTCAGTCTGGCTTAGATTAGTAACCTACATGATGGTGGGTGCTGGTGTTAATGTAGAAAATTTGCCAGTACATGGAGTTTTATATAGATTGATTGTCAAGTTTGCAGTTGCTTTAGAACATGGAGCAATTTGATGCTTCCCATGATGGTACCAGCAAAGGAAAGTTTTAACTGGGGCAGATGGCCCTGTTTCCTCAGTCTTTGTGATGTTCTTGTCGTCTGTGTAACATATATATAAAATCCCATGTCAAGACCACTGTCTTGTTACAGCTCTTAAAACTGTGGCAATGTTGCCATTCTGCCTTGAAAGGAAATGGGGTGATCCAGCTGTTGCCGTTCACAGTTTCTCTGTCAGAATATATTTTACCAGCCAATTGCTAAAACTTCTTTAAAATCTCTATCACAAGTATGAAGATTTGTTTGCTGCCTTGCATTTTTTATTTTATGCAAAGCAAGTCTTTCATACTCAAGTCTCTTATTATTCTGAAACTATTGTGTGCCAGATTGTCTTTGTTTTGTAGCTCATTATAGAGATTCATATGATCAAATTACAGTGTTTTCTGTGTTTCTCCTTCACACAAAATAACGATATGTAAACTAGAACTGAGAGAGAGGGTTCAAATTATTCAAGTGATGCTGAACGAAACTTGTAGGCACTAATGTAAGCTGGCACTTCACATATCCAGGTGCTCTCTGTGAACTAAAATGCTTATATTAACCTTTCATTTTAATCCTTTCTGTAGATATTTGTTATATTTTCTTGCTGCTGTTTTGTGATACAAGTAGGCGCATCTGTAACCTAGTGTAAGGTTTTGAAAATCTGAATTTTATAATTAACTTTTCATCCTTATGGTAAACTGAAAGGCAGGATTTGATCTGAAATCAGGGGAGAGATTCTACAGAGGGTTTGAGGACAGGCCCAGCAAAATTGTTTAAAACATTATGGACCTGCAACTCCTTCTGACTTCAAATAAAATTAAAGATATTATATTATTTTGCAGCATGAGCTCTAGAGTGAGGAAAAGGCTTTAGCATCTTACTGCAAATATTTTCTTTACTCCTTTTCAGGAAAGAGAAGAAATATATTTTCCTTAATGCCTTGAATTAATTTGTTTCAAGTTAAAGAAGACTTCGTTGTTTTGAGAGGAAGAGGTTCCTCTAAGAGAGACTCACTTATAATGAATACTTACATGTATTTGGATGGTCCTCAGATATGTAAATTAAGAACATTTGGAATTTAGAAATGTTGAGCTTCTTATGAAAACACGATGGTAAAAGTCCCACTGGCTTTTGTGAGAGACAGATTTAGGTAATAAAGAATATTTATGCAGGTACTGATTTAATTTAATATGCCAGCTGTGTGTGGCTTCAGCTTGTTGCTGTTCTTTATCGAAGGAGAAGCAGACAGATGCTTTTCAGCTGGCTCTCAAACAGAAAAGAGGTCTTGGATTCAAAAGATTTCAGATGCCAATAAAAAGAATTGAGTGTAGTGACTTCATTCATTCTGATGGCAGCTGTCCTACTGTTTCATCAGTTTGAGGGATGTAAATTAACATTTTGAGATTATTCCCTGTGGAACAATCTAATAGGAACCAAGCAGAAGCATGTAAACATTGAACTGATTTGAAATGTAAATATCCCAAATAATATGGTGATTTGTCAAACTAAAGGACTACAGATAGCTATCCAAAAAAGATACTGGCAACTAAAAACACCAGAAATAAGGGCATTAGTCTTCTTCACCCTGTATGACAAGGGTAATAAACCCACATCAGTGAAATCAGGTAGGAAAGTTAAATTAACTTTCTTTATTGGCAATTTTCATTTCAAATGCATATAAAACTGGATAATTATTAGATTGCTGCTATTGAGATTCTGGTTTCATTTGATTTTCACGTCAACTGTGTTTTATTTATTTTCCTTCATTATTTATGTACATTCACAAAACTATATTTTAAATTATTTATGGGTTTTGATTTAGAGTGACTACAGTGAGATCCATCTCATACTGTGTTGTTCATTCTTGCAGCATTTAGCAAATGCAGTGTAATTTTTCTGGCCTGAGGCATGTTGTCCGAGGGTTATGTCAAGTGCACTAAAACAAGAGAAGTTAATTTATATCACATAATGTCATGGGGTGAAAATGAAAGTAAAACTGGTCTTTTTTTCCTACCACGCGAGAGCCCGTGCGCGGGGCTGGTGGCAGCTGGGCAGCCCCCACGGAGGAGAGGGGGCTGTGCTGGGACGGGCTGTGCGGCCACACCGCTGCTGCCCGCGCTGCTGCCCTGGACGCCCTCGGCCAGGCCGTGCTGCGCTGCGCCCGCGCTGCTGCCGCCCCCCTGCCTCCGCCGGAGACGAAGGAGGCGGCAGCGGGGGAACAGNGGAGAGCGGGCGCCATCACTCTCTCTCAGTGTGGATTCACCGTGGTAGCAGCATCATCCTCCGTCCCCGCGTGCGTGGACGGGCTAGTGGCACGGTGGTGACGGCACGGTGTTGGTTGGTCCGAGGGGGTGAGCTGTTTCTTTTTCGTTGGGATCACGTTTTCTCATGATTTTTTTTTTTTTTCCGGAGGGGTGGACTTCTGTCTCTCAGGATTGCATTTTTCTCATGATTTCCTGGGGGGCGGACTTCTTCCTCGGGGGTCGTTTTTTTTCCCTTGTGGGTTTTTTTTTTTCTTTCCCCGGGGGCGGGTGGACTGGCGATTATCTGCAGCTATTGCCCGGGTTTAAAGACCACATCTCTTCCTTCAGCACTGAACTCCCTTCCCGGGGGCTGAAGGGAGGGGGAGGGTGGCTCGCGGTTTCTAACTGTCTTGAGTGTTTTTCTTCAGACACATTTTAGACACCCCTATTTCTGTATTTATTTGAGCATCTCTACCATCAAGAGCTATAACTGTGAGCTGATTCATAACAAGCTGTGAGATTCCAATTATCTAACATTTTAATTGCAGCTCTCTGTCTGAATTTGCAGATGATTAGACTTTTCTATGCCTGCTACAGTCTTCAGTTGTAGATCATGTGCATGTCCTTATTTTCACACAGGAGCTAACACTGGAGCAGGTCTCCTTAGGAAGGAGGAGAGGATAGTCATGAAAAGGGAGTTGAGTGTATGAATTCACCAAAATTCTATTGCTTTCAGTAGGACTTAGGGTTATTTAATAATGAAAAAAAAAAGGGATGCATTATGAGGAACAAGCGAAGAAGGTTTACAGTGCTATGTTTCTTTTATGATTTAGCTCCAAGCTTTTCAAAGACAGGCTCAAGCTGTAAGGGACACATTGGTGAAGGGGCTTCTAAAGAAAAGGGAGAGTGACTTCTGACATGGGCAGATAGTGATAGCACAAGGGAAGTTGTTTTTAAACTGAAAGAGGAGAGATTTAGGTTAGATGTCAGGAAAAAATTCTTTAGTTAGAGGGTAGTAAGGTGTGGGAACAGTTTGCCCAGAGAAGTTGTGGATGCCCCATCCTTGGAAGTGTTCAGGGTCAACCTGGATGGGTCGGAAGGTGTCTCTGCCCATGGCAGCGGGGGCTGGAGTTTATATGGAAGTAAGTTTATATGGAAGATGATATTTAAGTTCCCTTCCAATCCAAACCATTCTATGATTAAATGATTCTTTGATTCTATGATACCCATATTTTGCGACAACAGAAATTGTTTTTTCTGAGAGTGGTTGCAAATTTTGTTGTGTCAGGAAAAGCATCCAGTATCACCCACTTGTGTAGGATGTTGAGCTTGAACTTCAGCAGGAACTGTTTAAAGTAACTTTCTAATAAAATGTTCAGATAGGCTTGATAAAAGAAACAGAATGTGAAAAGGGCTTCATCCGTTTCCCATAGTTTTATCCCTAAGATCTGAATCCTGTGCAACAAAGCCAGAGTGAGCATCAGTAGGCATGGTTGTGATGTTGCATTAAAGTCAATGACAATGGCCAGATTCCCTTTAGATGTTAAATCTTTCACCAGAAAAAATCCACATATATTTCATCAATATATTACAGCCATACTAACCTGGGGACCTCTGAATAATTTAACACTCGAACATACTTACTATTGTTCAAAAAAAAGCTTTCAATACCCTGATTTGAGTGAAAGTTTAAAGTGATATTAAATCCTAAGGGGACTTCTTCATCTGACAGATATTTTAAACATGAAATAAAAATGTTAAAAGCAAAGACATTGTATAGCAAAAAATACTTGGGGAAAAAATGAATGGGAAAAAAGCATCAGGAAGACAAACATATAGGGCTTCTTTTTCTCCTTGCTGGTCTCTAAGGGATTAAACTGATCCTTGGAATCTTTTCTGTAGTTCTTCCCTTCTGTTCCCACCCCCTGCTTAAACAACATTAATCTTAATTATATTTTATTGAACTTTATTGTTTTACTACTACTGTTTACTTTTAAGTCAGCTTCTAATTAAAAAAATTAGCCCTTTCTAGGCCTAATCTCTTAGATTCCTCACTTCATAGAATCTACTATGTTTGACCAATGTTTTTTAGGGTCAGTTATGAGTTCAGTACTGCAGGAGCACATTGAAATCCAGTAAACTGAATCATAGAATCACAGAATGGTTTGGGATGGAAGGGACCTTAAAGATCATCTCATTCCTACCTGCCTGCCATGGACAAGGACACCTTCCACTAACAAATGTCTTTGCATGTTTCTTGCATACTGAAAACTTGCTGTTCCATTCTCTCCTCAAAAGGAGATTATTTTACCACTAACACTTGAGAGAATGCATTTCCACCATATAACTTACAGTTTTCTGATTTGTTTATACTCGCCTGGAGTACTTTGCATAGAATTATATGTGGATCTGGTAGAGAATTAAGATTTGTTCTTGAATTCTGGTATGTACTGTATTTCAATAATTGATAGGGATCTTTATGAGCTCTTTAAAATTCCATATCAAATGGTGTTGCTTTTTTTCATTTTGACAAGAAGCAAAATGTTCAGTAAAAATTCTGTTATTTTCAATTGTTTCTGTCACTCTCCTTTCAATAATGTACATATTGCTGCCTCACAAACTGTGAGCCTTAGGAATCTATTTCAGTAATATTTACATTTCACAGTTTTCTAATAAAAGTCTGTTAAGCTTTACAGTGAAATTTGTACTTCTGCGAGCAGTCAGTTGACTAGGGAAAAAAAGAAAGATATGAGCACAGTTTTTTCATGTGGTTTTGGATGAATTTTCGTCTCTGTGCTACTAGAGGAATTGTTTGACTTCAGATTTATTTAAATAAGAGCAGTTTTGAATGAATGACTGCTGAGAGATTAAAGCTGTCTCCAAAGACCAACGTTACTGGAACTTTGCAGCTCTCTCTGCATATAACTGAGATATTGTGTTACTGCTTTCGCTATTCTGCCTTGCTCATTAATCAAAAGTGCTCACATTTTCTGTAAAACTGACATTTCTTTTCAAAGCTATGCAGTTGCTAAGTTATGTGCTGTGTTGCCATTAATCATCACAATACCGGGTATTTACTGGAAAGGTGACATTTCTGTAACCTCTTCAATTTCTCCTTAGGTAAAAGAAGAGGAGCAATCAGCCAATCACACCTTGATGATTCAAGAGACTCTGCAGCAGGCATCAGTGGAGCTGTCTGAGCAGCATCACCTGGTGGTCTCATCAGATGAAGTGGAGGGGATTGAGACAGTGACCGTCTATACACAGGGTGGAGAGGCTTCGGAATTCATCGTTTATGTTCAGGAAGCTGTTCAGCCTGTAGAGGAGCAAACTGTGGAACAATCAGTGCAGGAGCTCTAGAGAACAGCATCCAAAGAAAAAGGCTACTTGATTTGCCAAAGCCAGAAGTTTGTTGGAGTTTTTTCCCAACCAAAAGCAATCAAGTCAATGGATTTTTCACTTAATTTGTGAAGTGATCTAACTGGTTGGATGGTATCAGTAACTTAGACATATTATGTACAAAACCTCCTGAGAATTTTTTTCCCAAAAAAATCCTCATATTTTGAAGTATTACTGCCCTTCTTAGAAGATCTCTCACTTGATTCCTGTAAATCCTAACAAATGTGGTCTGTTCAAAACTGGTATCCTGCAATAACAAAATATTTATAAAGATAGCTAGAATGTCTAGAAAAGCCCATAGATCCCATTTTATACACACTTAATATGTTTGACTTGACTGGTTTTGACAAAATTGTTTTGTCTTTAAATTAAAAGGCCCTGTTATTTCTGTACACATGCTTAGAAAAGAATCTGCTGAGTTGTGGATCTAACCTAAAAGAAGTCTGAAGACTTTAATTAGAAACATACCCCAGATGGACTGTAGTTTATACTTGTGAGATGATCCTTTGAGTTTGGGAGATATTTAAAGCCATATATGATAATTCTGGGTACCAGTAGGATGATATTATTTAGATATTTGAGTAATAATAACTCTTTCCATCCCACTAGAAGTACCTGTCCAGTACCAGAAGATGAAACCTAACTGTCAAATCAAGGAAATATTCTTTTGTTTTTAAGAAAAAAAATATATTCAAAAGATTTGTAAATGCTATAAGAGATGTATGCTTTAAACAGACATGTTTGTAAATATGATTGTGTGAAAAAACTTGTACAAAAAAACTTAAGTAAATATTGACAAGAATCTGCATATTCTTAATTATGCATGTATATAGTTCCAGATTTTTCTTCATGAATCTTGAATTGTTTCTGGCTTAATATTTTTAAATTTAAGCTATAAAAGTTCTTAATTAATAACAAAATTGTCATGTTTTCTTCTAGTGCTCTCGTTTCTTAAGTGCTGGTTTCCCTGTCACAGCTAAGTAAAAAATGCTGATTTACATTGACTCTGACAAATTATTCCTCAAGTTAGTAGTGTTTAATCAAGAAAATGGCACCACAAAGTCCAGGCAAACTTTTCAATGTGATTCAACTTTTTTATGGGTGTTCTGGCTAGAAAAGTAGAAAAAAGCTTTTGACTAAGTGGATGTAGTGTAGTGAATTGGTTGTCTGCCTCCTCTGAGTCTTCTGAGTTCTATTAATACTGAACAAAATCAGAGTGCAAACCTTCAGCTTCTCCCTTAAGTGTGACAACAGGGAATTTACATTTGTTAATGAACTGAGAATTGTTTGACTTTGATGGCAGCTGTTTCCTCTGGTTTAGTCTTGAAAGTGCCCCAGAAGCTCCAGGGATGTTCATTTGTAGGGTGGAGACCTTGTCATTTTGTGGCACTGACTGGAGCTGGTCACAAGTGTCAGGGTTCATTCCTTGTATGTTCAAAAAACTTGACTAGAATGAGAGAAAGGGTTCATTTTCTTTCCAGTATATCGTGGCCATACAGACCTATGTAACTTAAGGCTTGATAATTACAAGTTATATCACATTTTCCTATACTAAAGAAGAAACATGAATTTTCTGCATCCTTTTAATTTTACTATTTTAAAGATACTTTTCAGTTGAGGTCTTTTCTGAAGTTCCATTTTTTTCCCAGCTCTGCTTGGAAATGTAATGGTTGGAAATGTATGAGGTGTAAGTCAGGAAGCTGTGCTGAATACTGGACATTGATTTCTTGCCTCCATCATTAATACATTTTCGTCTTTCTAGAATATGCTACTTCTGTAGTGCAGTTGAGGAGATAAGAGCTTCTTCTTTGATATAAACCATGGTACTTTACAAAGCGAATGTCCAAAGATTTGGTTTTTTTTCAGAAGCATAAGGAGAACAGAGAGCTTTGTTTATACCAGGTATTTGTTTTGAGAGGTGTTGACTATTCCAGTTGTCTTTTGTCTGAATTTAGAATCACTGAAAAAGGCAAGAATTAAATATTTTCCTTGACAAGCTCTGCTTCTGATATGACCTAACCAGCACAGATTGTTTTCACTGTGGATTCAACTGCTTTTACCCATTTAATCTCTTCTGAGGTTTAAGTGACCTTTTAAGAACAGGAGAGACAAGCAGTTATGGTTTTAAGTTAGTCAAGTAGCTGCTTTTACTGAAGTTTATGCATTCTTCCCAGACGCTAGGAATATTCATTAGCATTAACTACACTCTATGATCTTCTGTTTTTTTCCTCTTTCTGTGACACCTGGCTTTAGGGTAACACTCGTCAAATACTACTCTTTAAAAGCTTGTGCATGCATAACTGGAGCAACTTATGCTCTAACTGATCTGCACAGCCAAGAACACATCAAATGTTCTGGGAGTGTGTGGAGCACAGAGGGGAGATAGGTCTTGGAATCATGAAAGGATTTCAAAAAACAGAGAAAGGAAGCTGCAAATAATTTTAGTGGCAGCTGAGTCCTATATAAGGAAAGCTAAGGTAATGTTGCTTGAAGTTGAGTTTTTCAAAAGGTCTTATAGAAATTAAATAGGAACACTAGTTGTTGAAGGACTTCATGTTGCTAAATGATTTGAGTTATCTCTACACAAAGGTGAAAATTTGGACTTCACAGAGTGAAAGGCACAGGAGAGGGAAATGGAGGTTTCAAAACTTTGAAAACTTTGAAACATCCCTGATTTATTATATCCACAGGGGATAATGTCTCTTTCCTGAGTATAGAAGAAGATGGAACCTGGCTTTCATTCTGATGTGGTTTGATTTTTGTGCTGGTTATGGTTCCTCTTGATCCCAGCACCATTTCTTGATAGAAGTGGTTTTAACTAGCTGTTGCAGCATCCTGACTTACATGAGGCTGCACTGACAATTTTTGTACTGGATCTGCATTTATCTGCTAAATACATAGGATTAGAAATAGCAATTAACTGTGTGCTTTCTGGTTTTACCTCAAATTTTGGGTTGTATGGAATTGCAGCTAGAGATGAGTACTACAGAGATGATGTTATACCAATTATTCCTACTATAATAAGGAATTATATTCTGTGAGTATATATATTTGAAATTTCTGCTTTTAGGAGCATGTTTTCCAAGAACATTACGGAAGTGCTATCACTGGAAGTCTGAAATTTTCGAAACATTTTGATATTTTTAATTCTTCTAAAGTTATAAAATTCTTAGTCCACACAGTGTTCTGGCCCTGCCATAAAGAATATGGCAGTTCATTCATTGGATCTCAGAAAAGGAAAAGAAAAATGGATTCACATGCCAATAAATTTGCTCAAAATATAGATGTGTTTTAGAAACTTAAGAAAACCAAGCCCAACTCAAAACGCATTATAATATCCCCTGCATCTCAAGAATGAGGAGTACAGGTAGCATAGGAAAGAAAGGAAGCAAGTTGCGGAACTCATGTTGCAAGATACTAAAATATTAAAATAAATGTTTTAAGATCCAGAAGACTTGGCATGTGAGGGAACCTTTTGGAGCTGTGTTCAACTTGCATGAGCAGGACTTGATTTTTGGCATGAACTCTTAGTGCCTGCCTTTGGAGGAGGCTGATCATGAGCTGCTCCAGATTGCAGAAGGTATAGTGAATCCTATGGAGATGTGAAAATTGACCAAGTGAGGAAGTTTTAACTTCTTGGCCCTTCTGAAAATCATACTCTTGGGATAAAAACATACTGAATATTTGAAACTGACAACTTAGAGAGAACTTTTTTCCAAAGTCACACCTAATCTTTTATGGAGGTAGGAGAATTACCAACCAGTCTTATGCCTTAAGGGACTAGAAGCCTTTATTTTCTTGTCTTGTTTACATGTAGTTGTATTTCTTTAAGAGCAGTAGGGTTCAACTGAGGACCTATGCAACCAGAATTGAAAATACTATTGTTTTTAATTTTTTAATACTTTTGACCTGAAAATAATATTGACCGGAGTTCACAGAGCTGGGTGAAACATGGTATACACAAAGTCATAGTTTATGGATTGCTGTAGTGGGTTTTGTGTAGTTTAGTTTTGGTTTTTTACACTAGATTTCAAGTTTTGCTTTTTGTAGGTATGTTTGAGCTGTATTTAAAAGTTTGAATAGGAAATGGCATAAGCTTATTTGCAGATGGCATCATTAGCAAAAATGTGGTTTGTTTAGGTAATGCTAATACTGCAGTCTTTGCTCATGAGGCACTAAACTGCAGATGTTCTTTTCCCTTTTGTACTATGATGACAGTGAGGTTACTGAGTGGTACTGCACGTGGCTTGACAGCTCAATTTACATTTCCAGCTTTCCCATCATTAGACATCATTTCCATCAATAGCAGCACTACTCCATTTATCTTTTTTTCTTCCTTGAAACAAGGGCAACTTTTAAGCTGAGAAGACTTTCATGTTCACTCAGTCACAAAGATGTATTTTTGCACATCCTGAGAGTATCGCACTTTCTATTATTACATAAATATGCAGCATCATATTCATCTCTGCTATAATTCCACAAGGTGCAGGTAATTGATTAAGGTGATCTTTCATGTATTCCTGTTCTCAACTTACCTGTATTTGGCTTTAAGTGATTAAAAGCAGTGCTACACATTTCAAAGGGCAATGCAGATTACAGAGCCCTCACTGTATGATCCCAACGAAATATTCTGTTCAAGTCCATTGTGATCCCCCTCTACCAACCTTACACAATGGTGGAAGCAGAGAAAGAAAACCATCATGTGTTTCTTGATAAATATGAGTGGATAAAAATGCTCTACTTATGAATTTATTCCTTGGATTTGAACCCTTGGGATTTAATTCTGCATTGTCCAGGACTGAAAACTCCTGTACAATGGCAATCCCAGCGCAAACTCACCATCCCAGAATGACTTTTTCTTTCTCAGAAAAAGTTGCCAGTGGCCAACCTGGTCATCTTTCCTTGTATTAACCAGAAAAATGTTTCAGAGTACAGAACATTTTGATGCTTATGAGGATTGACTTGCCACGTTAATAAGAAGGATACTAGGTATTGGTACAGACTCAGCCCTCCGTTACAGTGGAGCTGAAGTTCAAGAAAAGAAAGACACTACTGCAGCTGCAGCAGCATCTGTTCAGCAAGTGACTCCAGCTAGTCAGGATATTCCTGCTCTGATAGCGCTGTGGGAAGCAGGGGGCTTCAGATGGAGAGTTCAAGAGTTGCTTGTCTTACTGCAAGGTATGGCAATAATTATCTTAGTTAAAAAGCCCCAACATTCTCCTGAGTACACACATTGCTCCCACACTCCTTACTCCTCTTGCCCAAGGTGCAGAGATGGGGCTGTGATCAGTCCCCTCCAGCCCCTCTGGGCTGCTCCTGCCTCTTCCCATCTCCCTGCCCCAGCACAGGTCCTTCCCTGGGCTGCAGCCCCCAGGGGCAGCTGCTCCCACCAGAGCTCTCTGTGGGCCATGGTTCCTGCAGGGGAAGCTGATAACATAGTAGAGTTTTTTCTACTCCATCCATATCAGCCTACAATCCTCAGAAACCAAAAGAAGAAGGAGTTGGAGCTAAAATTTACTGAAAATATTCTTTGTCCTTTCCCCCCTGCTCTCTTGACTGAGGTTTACGTTGGTTACCAGGTGATTGAAAGCAAATCTGGATACTGTCTGGGCATAATCCTGTGCTCTAGGATGACCATGACCCTGCTGGAGCAGGGAGGTTGTACCAGTTGACTCCCTGTGGTTCTTTCCAACCTTACCTATTCTGGGATTCTGTGATGTGCCCGTGTTTACCTTGAGCAAAAATATTTCACCAGAGGAGTATGAGCAGAGCTTAATGTGGTACAAAACCATATAATGATGAGATTTTCATCAAGGTGAAGAAATACCAGGCCAAATAACAGGATTAAAATCCTGTTTGGGAGATTTGGAAGGTAGTACTTAAAAGTACTAGGAGCTCCTCTTGAGTTGTTCTATTATTGCACTGCGTAAAATACAGCCAGACAGTAGTATGAATCTGGGAAGATGGTGGGAAGAACAGGGCAGCTGACCTCAAAGGTTTTTCTTAACCAACAGCTTTTTTGGCATTTAGTGACAGCAAAGGAGAACAAAATGACAAAAGACCTTTATTGTATTCAGATCCACACCTAACAAGAATGCTGTCAGAGCTCACTCTGAAGGAATTGATGGGATGGGCATTGACGGGATGTTAAATAAGAGCAAAATTCTCACATATTTTCTTCTTCTTATGTCACTTACTCTTCATGAAAAGTTCAGTGCAAGGCTTGAAGTGAGTAGTGGCTGGTAGTAAAATAGAAAAGCAAATGTCTCTTACAACTCTACAATAAATTACCTATAATAATATTTTTTAGAAAAAAATATTAGCTTGTTTACAATAAGTAGATGAAGAGAGAAATTACAGTCAATATGTTTCACAGAGCTCTTCCTGATTTTTGAAATGTCACAAATTTTCCTGGAAAGCAGAAATAACCATCAGCCTAGGTAAATTAAAAGAGATTAAAAGGTCTTCAGTGTTTTGGAATGAAAACAAACAATGGGAATTTATATAGCAAGGCTTGTTATGGGTTTTTCTTCAGTTCAAGGAATGTTATCTTCTGGAAAATAAGAGACCGTTTTGTATTGTGAAGCCAAATGAAATACACTCTGAATGTATTTTATAGGACCACATAAAGATAAATGAGAATGAGACCATAGGAGCTACCTTATGGGTAATATTGTTTATGGGCTAGCAGTGAAATAAGGGACAAAATATCACAGTGGGTTACAGAGCTTGCCAGTGTTTTTATACTTTGTCTTGGAAATGGTTCCCCTTTTTGATTAGCTTTGATAGCATTTATTTTACTATGACCATTAGAAGTGAAAATACTTTCTGGGAGCTGAAAACTGAATGGGCTTTGAGTATTAGAAAGTACAGATTCTTTTAGTGCTAGATAACTTGTTCAAATCCATATTCAAATAATCAAATAATGAAGTAATAAAGTATTCCTTTCATTTAATGGTAACTGAATGAGTTAAAAGGTTTAAATCAAAGAATCTCTTAACATGTGGTCAAAGGCTAATCAGTTTATCCAACAGAAACATCCTTCACTTGCCAGTTGGACTCAATGGTCTTTGAGATATTTTCCAACCTTAATGATTCTATGTAGAATCCATCCTGGAAGAAAGCCAAATGGGTCATAACTGACATTCATCTCTCCTGTGCCTTTGTGTCTTTGTGCAATGCACCTTGGAGCCATTTCTAGCTGTGTGGATCTGTAGCTCTGTGAATAAGGGAGGACCTGGAGCTTCTTGACTTCTGGTAACTGGTATTTCCTTGGCAGGTGAGTGGAAGCACAAAAGGACAGACACTGCCCAAGTTATGGCAGCATGATTACAGTTATGCTGTTTTTCTAAGAGTTATCATTTTGGTTATTGTTCTCAGCATGGGAATCTACATTGGACCAACTTTGAACATCTGTAGATGTTTAAAATCATCGTATTTTGTCATATAGCTCCTGTCTAGCCCTTAATGGTAGACTTAGTAGATGCCAAGGCAGCAGTTTGATTTAGTAGTACTGCAAGACAGAAGTATGTCTGTCTTGAATTAACAGTGTGTTTACTAGCAAAATTCTGTATTTATAATTTTCTGTAGGGAGGCCACTGGGACTTCTTTCCTCCTGCTCGCAACTCAAAGCAATGAAGGTGTTCTGTCTTAGGCTACAAGCTATGATTTTGATTTTATTCTTTTTTTTCCACAGCCTAGTTCACCAGCCATTCGTGTCTGTACTTTATGCTTAGATTGCTTCACAAAGACTTGAGGGCACTGAGTGCTGCAAGGCATCAATAAGGTTTCTAGGCTGGATATCAGGATGTCCCACATCACAGCTCAGGATAAAGCCAGATTGTCGTTTCGTTTCATATTTCCCAGTTGAGCCAAGATCCATCTGAATTGGACATTCATGATTATTCCCTTTGTGCTGTATATTCAAAAGCATGCCTTGCTACTCTTGCTCATCTTTCAGATCCCTTGTTGCTCCTTTGTTATGCTGAAGGCTTAGGTTGGTCCGCTTTTCAACCGCTGTTCAAGGCAGTGTGCTTTATCCACATACTCAGAAATGTAACAGAGTTCCGAGACAATAGATCCTGCTTATAAAACAGAAGGCATCAAGACTTGGGTACTCTGTGATTTACTGCAAACCCAAACCATTTCACTGAGTCTGACACCACAAGGGTATATGAATTTGTGTTTAAATCACCCTTGCAGTGATTTAGAAGAACTAGTTAAATACCTGATTTAGAAACTACTAATTGAGCCTATATGAGCTGGCAATTATGCAGTAATTGAATGTGCTAGGAGCATGTATCATGAAAATGGGAACCAATGGGTTTATACCACTTCTCAGGAGGTTTTAGAAATTGAGAAGAACAGCAAGTATGGTTTAAAACAAAATTAGCTGTGCATATGTAGAGATTATAAAGCATAAGGAGACAAACATTAGAACTAGTTCTCCAGTGCTAACTGTTGGGAGCTCATTATCACTAAATGAACATCCAGCTGTTTGTGGATAGAGGTGGGAGCTGGGTCACTGCGCTCCTGACACATAGGTGGCTGGGGTTGCATTGTCTGGAATATGAGATGAAGCTGCTGTAAAAACAGATGCAGGTGCTTGGGTCATGCTGAAGAGCTGCATTGATGTTTCACAGCATCCAAAGGTCAAGTCTGAATTGCATAAACCAGAGCATTGCACCAGCTCTCAAGACAGGTAATGGCCCAAGAAAATCCCAGTGTGCAGTGGTGTGTTTGAGCCAAGTGCCCTTGTGATGATTTTTGATTTTGTAGTGTTGTAGGGAGGAGGTGAGTATCTAATAAGTCAGCCCAGGGAAAGGGGTAGTTTAAAACTTTCACCAGTACCATGTAGCTCATCCTGGCAGAAATGCACAGCCATTTCTCCCTAGAAAGTCTCTCTTAAATTTGGTTGCACAAAATTTGTGAAGCTATCTATCAGAAGGTTGTCTGCTGACTGCAAATAGTCACAATCCTTCAGTGTTACTCTTGCCATCCATCTTGTTATTCATGGACCTGCTGGATAATCAGAGGGCTGGAACACCTCACCTATGAAGACAGGCTGAGAGAATTGAGATTGTTTAGCCTGGAGAAGAGAAGACCCTGGGGAGACTTTAGAGCACCTTCAATTTCCTAAAGGAGCTAAAACAAAGCTGTAAAGGACATTTTAGAAGGGCATGTAGTGACAGGGCAAAGGAGAATGACCTTGAGCTGAAAAAGGGTAGATTTAGATTAGATATTGGAAAGAAATTCTTCACTGTTGGGGGTGGTAAGGCACTGGCACAGGTTGCTGAGAGAAGTTGTGGATGCCCCACCCCTGGAAGTGTTCAAGTGAAAGGGGTTGGAACCACATGATCTTAAATGTCCCTTCCAACCCAAACCATTCTATGATTTGTAAGAAATAAAACAGTAGAGGTTAAAGCAGTAAAGTTCTTTAGCTAGTGTCAGGCAGCTACAACTTTAATAAGGATGCAATTCCTTTTTTTGATGGAAAATGAATTTTAAATAATCTTTAAAAGGAAATTCTAAGGATGATACTGTTGAAGATTGCACAAAGATAGATGTTCAAGTCTTTCTGAAATGTTTGAATATCACTGAGTTTTTGAAAGTAAAGCAGTAGATAACACAATATGGGCTTCCAGTTTTTATTTCTCCTTTCTTTACATGGGTGTCAGTACTTGCCTACATCCTGACTGGTATAACAATGTGGTTATTAAGTCTGAATAATTGAAAACCAACAGTCAACAGAAATATTTTGAAATCTGCCGTCAACATTGCAAATCTCAGGAATATTTTGGTGACATACCTGGCCTTGTTTCATAAAATAACCTTGCACAGTGGTTGTAGGCAGCTTGTCTCCGGTCCTGCCTCTCCTCCTGTCTCCTGGACTTAGGTCTGACTGACAAACTGAATAAAGCAGTTGGACTCTAATGTATGACAGCTTGTAAGTGCTACTGCAATGTATTTGGGAATAATTAGCTTGACCATTTAATTGTGTATGATGCTGTCTGTGGCCTTGTGTAGCTGCAAACCAGAAAAACAAGCCAAAACAAGTAAATCTATCCCAACATCTTTGGCAGAGGGGCTGTTACTAGATGATATTTAAAGGTACCTTTCAACCCAAACCAATCTCTGTCTCTGTGAACTTTGTTGTATATGATCGAAAGTAAATTGTATATTGTTTTCCTAAATACTTTTAAAATTTGTAGTGTGAAACTAGATCTTCAATTTATAATCCTAAATCAAGTTGTTTGGCATTAAAGAGAAGCCTTGAAAATTAATTCATCTGTATATTAAGAACTTTGTGCTTTGGAAGACATCTTCTTACTGCTGTGCTAAAGCATGAGATATCACCAAAGTTTTGAAAGAAGGATATTGCCTTAGTGCAAAGTACATGTCTGGGTTTTTTTTTCCCTGATCTGCATATTAATTACTGCCATACAGCTGATGCAGTGGGCTGCGGCTAGATTCATCCCAGTTTAATCCTTTGCAAGCTTGCAAAAGCAATTATTCTGTATTTCCATCTAACACTGTGTAATACAAACTTCAGTCTGTTCAACTCCTGCTCTAGACCCTTTGTGACCTTTTTGCTCATACACCAGCAGCACTGACTGCAATTAATTTCTTCTGTCACTAGGAACCTTCTTATATTGACCTACTCTTCATAAAAGATGGTAAATTTTTACCAGCTGGATCACCCCTTGAATAATATCTCTCTCTCTTACTCACTCTTATTTTTTACTGTTATCAACCTCAGGGTTTGGGTCATGCATTTCATGGCATGGCTTTCGTGTTCAGCATGTAGACCATATTGCCATTAATTCCTGGTAACGTTTCCTCATGTTGGCCAGTGCTGTCCTCTGGGAGTTCTGCAGCTCCTCTGCATCTGCTCTGTGTGTTACATTTCTGCCTTGGCAACGAGACATTCTGTACCACTTAATTTTTCCTTTGGCTGGATTTGTCTGATTTAGCAGCTTGATTTAATTGACCATCTAGTGAACCTGAGGTGTGAGCCATTCCATCTGACTGGAGGGCAGCAGAGGAAGTTGGTGATGCACCAAACTTACTAACGTGGCAGAATTCTCTCTTAACAGGCTCAAATTCCACTCCACTTCAGAATTACATAATACACAGAACACTTCCTGGATTTGGGTTTCAGACTCTCCCATTTATTCCTTATGTCTTTCACAAAATTAATTTCCAAGTCAGAGCTCCTGGATTTGGAGCCTTTCTCCCATGACCATCATTAACACAATGATGGTAATCACAATATGTCTTTCATGAGTGTTGCTATTATCTTGCCTAGTTTTCAGAAGTGTTCAGAAACAGAAAAGATCACTTGATTTCAAACATATATATGTTTTCATGACATTCAGATGAACTGGGCAACCTACAGAGCTGTGGCTGTTTCCAGCAAGTAGCCCAGAACTGGAGTTCTCATTTACAACTTTCTTGGAGCCTTTCTTCTTGTACACAGGGGGCAGCACATTGCATGCAATCATTCAACAGAGTTAAACAAGATGTAGAAAATATGCAGTTCTATAAAACAGGGAAATTTCAGCCTTCACAAGTGACTCAGAGGTTAGTCCACCTGCAGTTTTTAGTACGTTATTTTTATGTGCGTCTTTAATCCTTTTATATAATCCTTCTTGCTTGTGAGTCTTCCAAGGAAAGATAATTACAGGGTTTTGATGTGAAATCTCAGCTGTGTTGTCACTGGTGGGGATTCAACAGTGATACAAGAAGGTGAGCAAGATGGAGCTTATTGGAACTGCTATGTCTATTTATGTGCATATTTTAAAATAGTAGATACCATTTTATTACACATAATGAAATTACAGAGCAATGATAATAATTTAATTACCATTATTAGATATTTCTGTAGATGTAACAATTGAAATCTCACTTCAGGTCCTTCACAGTTATCTGAGAAATTATAGTCCCTGTCCAACCAGTCTGCAAGTTGAATTCTGAGGTACCTGCATTGTCCAATAAAGTGCCTTACCTTCTGCCATAGCTGCTCAAACTGTTATTGCACTGCAAGTAAAAGACAGGGATTGCTACTTGGGAATGATATAGAGACGATAACCCTCAGCTGCCCACCCTTTCACATTCTCTCCATGGATTTTGCCTTGTGGAGCAGCTGGTGGACTTCTGATTTGCATTTAGATAACACCAGATAGTCTCAGATCACGTTGCTGTTGTGTATTGGGTTCAGTACTTCTTTCAGGAGCAGCTGAGCTGTTCATAGAGCAGGAGAGGGAATGGAAGGTAGTGTCAGCAGCTTCTGTAATCACTGAGGCATGCTGCCTCTTCACCAGTCAGAGCCCTACAGGTATGAAAATTAAACTTTTGCCCCAAATGGACAAGGTGAAAAGAAAGGAATCTTTGATCTCCCAGCATAGTCACTGTTGGATTAGTTTGTTACTCCCTGAGTTCAAGAAGGGTTTTCTTGATCATTTCAGAGGCAAAATTCAGTGCAGTCTCCCACCATGGGACTGGAAGACAGAATATCCTAGATGAATATGGAAAAACGTAACATAAGATCAAGTTTTTGAATACTCAAGCAATAGAGATTTCATTCTATATAAAAAAGAAACTCATTTGGCAGATGCTGGTGATTCAAAATCTCAAAGATTACATGTTAATTGACGCTAGGACTTGCTTATTACCTTTCAGTAAGATCTGTGTGCAAGTTAAATTGAGCTTTGAGCAGCACATGAAACAGCCATGAAAGTACTTAAATGGAAAAAAACATTGTGATCAAAGGACATCAAAATCTGCCCCTATTTGTTGTTCTGCCTCATTCTTTCTCCCTTTCTAGTTTCTAGTAGTTTCAGACCTGCTGTGCAGTATTTTAATTAATATCTCTTCTAAAAATGGGGGGATAATACTGCCCCAACCTCTTGTCACTTGCTGTATAGATTGGAGAAAAAAAAATGGTCTCTAGTGATAAACATGAGATGGAGAAGTAACAAAGGAGTGGGAAAAAATAGCAAATCCCTGCTCTCTAAACCATTAGGTCTTTCTGAGTCAGATCCAAAATCCAATGAAAGAAAGGAGATCCTCTTTTCATCAGCTTCAGTGGGCTATGGAGAGAGTGCTCTGCTCAACAAGTGCCAGCTATTCTGCTTTAGGGACTGTAATTGCTAACAGCATTGCTTTAGCAAAGGATGAAAGAAGCAGTATTCAGTGTCTCCATGGGAAAAAGGATGCCTGGGTAACATCTTGTCCCCAGTGTTTATAACAGCAGCATGTAGTTTGCTGATGGTCTTGGTTGAATGCTGGAAATGCCCCACAGAGGCATTGCAGCTTGTTCCAAGGGCATGGTGGATACAAAAGACTGGTATTGGCATCTCTGGCTGTGATGACTTAATCCTTGTTTTGCACTTGCTTGCATCCGTCTATGTGGAAGATCAAAGTCCTGGAAATTAGGAAACTCTTCAAGGCTCCCAGCCCTTTCCTGGAATCAGCCACTGGAACAGGTGCTTAGCTGCTCTGTAATGGATATTGCACATTAAGTGAATAGAGCAATTTTGGCTGGACACACCAAGCATGTTCTGCCCTGTTGCAGGGAAGGAGGGAGAGAAGGGGAGAGGGAGGGTGCTGCAAGTTGCTGTTGAGAGTCAGAGGGAGCCCCAAGACACTTTCTGCTGCCAGTGAAAAACAAATCCACCACTTCCAAGCATCTGAAAAAGAAAGCAGGGTTGTTTTCTTTATGAACTCTGCAAAGCAGCTTGTGTTGCTACGGCATGTCAGGGACATGGCATGTCCTGTGTGCACTATGCTGCACATATTTTGGGAAGCCTCTGGCAGAGTTACATTGTGCCCTGCCAGTTCAGGCCCAAAAGCTACTTAGCACATATGGCAAATATATAGTTCTTTCCATCCCTGGGCTCTTGTTGTCTGCCCTAAAATCTGGCATTATCACTTATGTCTTTTGCTAAAAAAGATCCTTTTTAACTCCCTCACTGCCCTGGGGACACCATTATCATGCAGGCTTTATGATGCTGCTCCTAGTGCAGCATTTCAAGTCTGTGCTTTCTGAGACATGGTTGATCCGAATACGTATCTGGAAGATAAGCAACCAGCAGAAGTAAGCCTGCACATCGCCAGCAGCATTAGCATAGAGCTCCTGGGCAGAGCTCCCTAGTGCTTTGGGGCACAAGAGTGGAGACTGTGCATTGAAAGGTGGTGGATTTCTGTTATCGGAGGGTGAAGGGAATGACAGGACAGGCCAGCATTTGTCACAACCCTGTCAAGGATTGAATGATGAAGGACAGCCATGTGTCCCTCCCGGCAGATAGTCAAAGATAGTGGCCTGGACTCAGAGCCGCCGTTGTCACTCAGCCATTGTGAAATGTGACAAAGCAGCAGCTCCGTTTAGAAGCAGCATGAATTATTAATGGTGCACTTGTACAAGTTAAGTTGCTCAAAAAAAAAAAAAAAA
>VYZS01063257.1:35572-51242 GCA_013400695.1 Neodrepanis coruscans
TGGGGGTCATGGGGATGAAGTAACATACTCATCCTCTTTGAACTTTTCAACTTTCCAAAAAAACCCTTGGTTTGAGCCCAACTTAATTAGCTTCAAAGGTGGTGTTATCTTCTTGGTGAACCAATTTATGGCACATACAGGAAATTCTTGGGATGGTTCCTGTAGAAAGGTGTCTGGACTTCTTCAGAGTCTTCAGATAATGTCCTCCTCAAAGCTTTCTAAACAATGGATCCTTACACAAGTGAGATTACACATTTAGCAGGAAGAGTTCATTATATTTCACCACGCACTGAAACAAAATCTTATTCCAAGTTACACTACTAATGTATCTGAACACTATAATGCAAATTTTATTTATTAGCAAAAGCAAAACTTTATTAATAGAGTCACTATATTTCACACTGGGTATTGAACAGATTCTGCAGTTTTTCCACAATAAATGTGTTGGATCTTTCTCCCTTTATAAAACCCTTTATATAAAACCCTGAATACAAACAGTAAAGTTTCTACACACACACACACCCCTCCCCCAAGCCATTTCCAATAATGTACGTTCTCTTTTTTTTGTCCTTCTGCAATAAAGTTTATCACGTTGTGCAAGCTGGCAAGATAGAGTCTGCTCTGTTGCTAGATTTTAAATAGAATACCAATTTTTCTCTTTAAAAAAGTATAGAAGATTGTGTCATGAATTGGATTTTCAAGTTTAATCACTGCTGGTCTGTTGTCCAGAGAAGTTTCTTAGGTGCTCAAACTGAAAGGCAGCTGTGTAGGCAGGCAGTAAATAACAAGCTTGAGATGATTAGCATTAGTATTTTTATGGGAATCGAGGATTTAGAAGCTGTTTGTATCAGTAGTCTTCTAAATCCTGCTGCAGGATTTCTTTGAATTAGTGGTGTACTTGTGCTTTTCTTTAATTTTTTACCCAAGTTCCCTTTGCTCTATTTCACCCTCACAAGGACACATGACTTGGGTCTGACAGTCTGAAAACTGTTCTGTTAAAGTTACCCCCTTTTTCACCTCCTTTGTGTCTGAGGTGCACTTGGAATACTGGAAAGGATTTGTGACTGTGTTGCCAGCAAGGAACTGGGAAATGGAAGTTCTGAGTCATCATTTCCATAAGTGCAATTTGTAGGTCACTGTGGGGACCCTTCTGGGAATGGGTTTGTGCTTTACAGTATTGAGGGAGTTGCTCTGTGTGTCTGTCTTCCAGTTCATGACAGTTTTCTGTCAAGTGTTTGTTTGTTCCTGGTCCCCTTTAATCCTGAGTTTACAAAATAACTCACATATTCCATCTCCTCCTCACTGCTGTGCTGCAAAGCTACAGACAGGCAGCTGAGCCCATTTGTGATATAACCAAATGGGAGAAAGAAGAAAAGGGCATCAGCAGCACAATTGGAGATCACAGAGGATCCCTGGATGTGATGTTTTGTTATTAAGTTCGTACAATCATTTGGAGGAGTTGTTTTACTGGGCTCTGGACAACTCTCCAATAGGGGCATCAAGGATAAACTTCACAGAGATTTAAGGAAAGGGTCTGATGAATTTTAGTGAGGTTGAATGTGATATTAATATCTGTGTTAACAAAAGAGTAGCTGACAGTGGCTGTATCTTACAGGGTGAGGTACAAAAATTGAGATAAACTCAGCAGCACAGACTCTCTGCAAAGAGGTTCTCTGCAGGCCTCCCACCAGAACACAAGGAGGAGTGTCCCTGGACGTGAGGGGTGTTTCATGGACAGATGAACACGATTTATGTTATGGCATTTAACATAGGACTGATGTTATGACATTGTCTGGTATCTTCCAACAAATTTGAGTACAGACATGTTTGTCATGGTTTTACCACTAAAAAGCGTGGTACTGACAAGAGATGTCCAAGAGAAGCCACACACACCCAAAAAGAAAACACACAAGTAACACAGTTTATTTCACACACACAGGAAACCGACAATAAAGTACAAAACCAGACAAATTAAGCTCTCCCAGACCCCGTGTTGGGAGGGGAAAGCTCTGGAATAGTGCTGGTTTTTCGGTTGGGGCTCTCGAAGAGATGCCAGGATAATTAGAGAAGGCCTGCGACCTCAGCTCTCCCGGGGGTTCCGCAACTGACCTGAGGACCCTACAGTACCACTGAGCCTCCGCTCGGCTCTTCTGAAGACAAACACTCAGATAGTTAGAAACCGTGAGCCCCCCCTCCCCCTCCCTTCCCCAATCCCAGGAAGAAATTTCAGTGCTGATGAAAAGATGTGGCCTTTAAACCGTGCTATGGCCACTGAAATAATCCGCCTACCCAGGAAATGCCACAAGAAAACGCGACCCTGAGAAACAGTCCACCCTAAGGAAATCAAGAGAAAACATGACCCCAAAAGAGTTCACCCCCAGGGAATACCACACCGGGCTGCCGCTGCTGAATCGCTGATCAGTCCACACGCAGAGGTTAGTCTCGGCACGAAGATGAGTAGCGATGTTACTGCGGCCATGTCCAGAGCAGAAAGAGAAAGATGGTGTCCGCTCTCCCCTTTTTATAGGGGTCCCTTCATGCGCAGATGGCCCCCAGGGGGCCGGCTTTCCTCTGATTGGATGATCAGCACCCGGGGCCTGCCCCCAGGAAGGCCGGGAAAGGCCAGGACGGGCCGGAAGCACCGGGACGCGCCGGCAATGGTGGCATCCAGCCGGGACCGCCGTGCATGCACCATGAGGGGTGGAGGGGAGGCAGGGATCCGCTGCTCCCACTGGACAAGCGCGGCTCTGCCACGCGGCCGGGCTACGCCCAGGAATGCGGCACATTCATCAAGGCGGTTCAGCAGATCTGCGCCGCTGGGGGAGGGGGGCCTCTGCACGCCACATTTCCCTCGCCCCAGGCTGGGCAAACGCACCGAGCCTGCCACGCGCCTGCGGACGCGGCGCCACACTGGAACATAGAAACCGCCCCCACATCCCGGGCTGCACTCACACACACGCACACACACACACACACACACACACACATACACACACACACACATACACCCTTCCCCTGGGCCGGCAGGGAATGGGGGGAGGGGAGAAACGGTTTTATTTTCTAACCCACAACAATGTTTTAAAAAGAAAGTGAATAGAAATATGCCTTTTGCTACTGCAATGCTGCCAATAGCATAAATAGAGCTTCACACTTCTCCAGAAGCTCTTTCATAGCCAGTTAAACAGTCATGATAAACTGTTCTTGGTAGTAGACAATAAACTTTTCTTTGCATTATTCTGAGAGACAAATCAGCTATGGGAGAAACCTGGCACTTTTTTCATTTATTCAGTTTAATTTCACTGCACTAAAATTTCGGATTCCATTTGTTTTCTTCAGACAAATTTGAAATTAAATGAGTCCTCAGCCTGAAGAAAGTGGACAGAAATACCATCTTTCTTTTTCAGTCCTTCCCTGTGCCAGTGTAGTTCTGATCCTTTGGTCATGAAAACAAGGGTCGTGGATCTGACCTGTTTAAGCCTGAAAAAGCCTGAAAGGCAGAGAAGACCTGAGTTGCATTTTTGGATTGTAAGGGGTACTTTATGCATGAAATACTGCGAGAAACAGAAAACAATTTGCCTTTCAAAATGTTGGCACTGTTATATCCAGTGAGATAAGGCTGCACAGGAACACATGGAAATGAAAACTTGCTTAGGAAGAAGGGATTCAAACTAAATAGCCAGGATCATTCCAGTGACACAGCACAGCTTTCAAAACATGGATGGTTTTCCTAATGCTGCCCCAGTCACTTTCATCCCCTGGACCAGTGGCCAGGACACTGGTATGTCCAGGAAGAGACATCATCTGCTCTGTAACTAAATTTAACAAGAGTGCTTTGTAATTGTGTAATTAGTGAAAGTCATTCTCTGTAGGAAGATAAAGAAGTGATTCATTTACCTTGTTTTATAGAAATGTCTGACAATAATAATTTCCTTACAGCTTATCCTGTTGGGGGGATACTCTGCACAGGGGAATCTGGCATCAATAATACATAAAAAAAGGAAACTGAGAGTAGGATGGGAAATCTATAATAACAAATCTTTTACAACAACTTTCATGTGCAGCTTACAAAGAGGTGTCTTTATAATATGCTTCATCACTTCGAGATCTTACATTGGTGGTAGGACAGACAGGTCAGCCTTGGAACTGGACAGGCTGCTGTTCACTCAGGGTAAGCAGTGGTGGCCCACTTGTATTTACATCAGAAAATACAAATTAGATCTTTACACAAAATAGATCAAACTCTTATATTACTGGATTACTTTGTTCTTGGCTTTGAGTCCTGTAGATTGAAAGCTCACTTGCATTATATTCCTAACTCAGCCTTGTTGTTCAACATATAAATAAATATATACGTGTGTGAATGCTGGGAGCTGTTCTTTCATCCCCTCCCCCAAGGCACTTAGTCCCTGCATGACAAACACAGAATAAAAATCAAACACTATCATTCGTGCCTGAGATAGCATCATTGAGATTCACAGCAATGAAAAGAACTTTGTTTTCTATTACCTAGTCATGGCTGCTGCTATTTCAAATGAACCAGAAATGCTTTTCGAATTTCATCCTTCTAAGTTATCACACTTTCCCTGCTGAGCTGAATGCAGTAAAAACTCCATTTGTCAAGAGACTTGAGAAACTTTGACGTGAAGGTTTCAAAGGGAACGCTTAAGGAGACGTTGATCACGAATGCACACACCAAAGGCCCCTGGGGCTTTCTTCTTCTCCTGGCTTTATTCCTAAGGTGATTTTTCTGCAGTTTCTGAACAGGTTTCCAGTCTTCCCTTCATGAATTGACTGGGATACTTAAGTTTCTCATTTTATGCGCCAATGAAGATGGTAGTTTTAGTAGGGGGAATGTTTGTCATCTTCTGAAAACCAGAGCACATTCCAGCTGTTTGAATTAAACATTGTATTGGGGTCTTGCAGTAACCTGTTCTTTTAGTGAAAAAAAATACTGTCTTAATCTTGAGAAATTACACAATTTCATACAGAAGATATACTTGGCATAAAGTGATATTCACCTATTTATAGATATTATTTTTCTTGAGTCTGATTTACCTCCTCATAACAAGGAAATGTGTTTATCAGGTCAAATTTTCCACTTGGATTTCACTGAAGGCCCGCCTGCTTTTGCTAGAAATGTATTTCACCTCTTGCCCTTAATTTAAAGGTATTTTGCTTACAGAGACATTTATCTAACAGAGACCTATAAAGAAAAAAAATTTGGTTTACAGATGATTTGATTCCCTCGAGGTATGTGAATCAATCATGTAAATGGCAGTGTGTCCTGAACTTCGGCTTCAATCAATAGGGGATTAAACCTCTATTTTCAGTGTGGAGAAAATAAATGCCCATAGTGATGCTACTAATAATACGTGGGATTACTAAAAGTGTACTGATGCTTTAAAAATCTTACTTTTTAGCATTGATTTGTCTTGTTTGGTATTTCAACTGTTCCTCTCTGCTGGGAGGGTGAGAAGAGAGGAAGAACTTTGATTTATCCTAACTTGCTGCTAGGTATTGATAAAAAAGGTTTATTTCCTACTATTTTTTATTCCACTTCTGCAGTAATTAACCTCTTTTGGAATAGTTTGTTTGACACCCATTAAGATCCATATGTCCAGGGAAGAGGGTGCCTCCAGAAAATACCATCTCTCTTCACCCCCCTCTGGGGGCTGAAACATGTTTCTAGTAGGAAATGAAGGGTGCTTCTCATGTTGACTGGGAGCAGTCTGGATGCAGACAAAGAAAATTGAAGTGCTGATGCAGTTGCATGTTGTGCTTGTTGGTCTGCTGTGTGGTTAGAGCACTTGATCTTCTTGCAGAGATAAGACCTATGTTGCATTATCTCTGTTGAGATTAATCAATGTTAGATATTGACTACCTCTCCCATAGCATGTCCAGACTTTAGGACACCTCCATTTCATTCCTTCCCCAGGATGAGAGGACTCAAACTTGTATCCCCATCACCTGGATGTGGCACTTTCTGTAAAAATCACTTGATTCACAGCTAAAGCCAGTGAGCCACATGGGAGGGCAACCACAGGCTTTGCTGTGTGAATTGGGCAGTTCAGTGGTTCCTGGTCCCTGCTACAGAGACCTTTTCAGTGTCTGATATCAGACTGGATACTTCAGACGATTTCACAGGAACCCCTTGACAACACTTAATAGTCTATCTGACCTTTTACAACCTTTTGGTTTTTATATAGGGTAGAGAGTCCTTCCCCCAACTCAGAGCCTGAGCAGCTTGTAATGAAATCAGAAGCACAAGATGTGTAAAGCAATCTGTATGTTGCCTAACCCAGTATTACTATTTTACTGCTTCAATTTCTTGAGCTGCATCTATATCTTTTCTAGAGGATGGCACTGAACAAAAAAGAGACAGAAGTAGGTCTCTATTTTTTAAATGTGTATAATACTTTTTAAAGAAAGGACCACTCTTTGTTGGGTTTAAGTTCTGCTCCTGTAGCATTTATTGCATCTTCTGAGAGCCCTCTGCAGTCCTAGGCAAAAACCCAAATTTGCTTGCATATATTTTTTTGCTGGCCTACATCTCTTATTACACATATTGTTGTTTTGTATTAGAAATTGGAGATAACTAATATCCTTCTTCAGAAATTAAATTGATAGAATGTATTATGCCACATGAAACATTATTTCCATCTCAATGTGCTTTTGAGCCAATAAATCCATTGCAGTTGTTAGTGAGTTTTTGAACGATCTTGACTACCTTAGATGGCTGTCATTGGTTTTGAAAAGGGCTTGATATACATGAAATATGTTTTTGTATATTGTGCTGTTTAAACTTTCGAGACTTCTGCTTTAATTTACTACAGCTCTCAAATGTTTTTGGCAAAGGAAGCAGCCTGCTTCATGTAGGTTTTAAACCAGATGTAATTAGGAATGTTTCCCACCCAGAGGAGTCTGTCCTGGCTCTTTACATGGTTGTTTTTGTATCATTACTCTCTGAGAAAGCTCTTGCAGGGAATTGGTGTCTGTCTTCACTGCAGTCTGTCAGTGACTGGGAATCTTATCAGCTTTTAGTGAATTTTGACTCACCAGACACAAGATAGCTTTATCCAAGCCATCCTGCAGATAGCAACCTAACCTACTTGTAGACATCTGTGAGGAATACGGGCTCCACAATTATCACAGGCACTGTTCAGTACAGCATGGAGCATCCTGAAAGACTTCACTAGCACACGGTCCCCCAAATTTTGGTGTGCTACTACCAGGCTTATCTCCAGCATGTCTCATTTTATCCATTTCCCCTTTCAAATCTAGTTTAAAGCTCTTTCAATCAGTCCTGGTAACTCAAAAGTAGATACCTTTGGTCCCTGGTCAAACCGGCAAAGTTACAGTCCCTTCCTGCACGGCATTTCATGCCAACTCCCACTCAAACTGCCACATCATTCCCTGTTTGCTTACTGTTCATGGAGTTTCTTTTATCCATGGTCAGGCTCCATTGACCCCTGCCCACCCTGACCCTGCCCAGGTGCCCTCAGCTGCTGTGGCACAAGATGTGGACTCCTGCCTGGTCTCTTTGCTTTCCCTAGATTCCCTCAGTTTGGGAAACCACTCTGTGTGGTTCCTGAACCCCACTGGAGCACTCTTTTGCCAATTGTGCTGGCACTGAAGCTGCTTGCCTTGACAACTGAGTTTTCATTTGCTTCTTTCATTTTTCACTTTTCATTTACTTCATTTGCTGTCAAAACACAGTTTGTGCCAATTCTTTTCATCTCTAACTAAGCTGTTCTAGGGCTTCTCTGATGAAGAATGGCAGCAATAGGAGAATTTACATTTTTATTCCAGTACACCCAGTAGACAACACAATGCTGTGGGACAGTTATAAGTCATTTTTTTTCAAGTAAATCATGGAAATGAAGTGTTGAAGGTTATTGGCATGCAGCTCTTTAGAATTGCTTTAAGTGACTTAATCATAAAAGAATATGTAAATAGTTCCAACAATTAAACTGAACCAGGTTCTTTGCTCCCACCTGTTAAATAATGCCAAATGCAAAATGCAAGATGGTTTTTGTTATATCTCCAAAATTGAAAGCACATTCTCCATAAAAAATTTATTCTTTTAATCTGTCTTTGTGGTTACTCATATGGAATAACTATGTTGTCTCCAGGCCTGCAGCCATGAAAACAGCATGGTATTGAAAATCTTTAATTCTTTCAAGGTTCTGTTTTGATCGTTATCATACTGTCTCTATTAGTAACTCTTTAGGTTACTGAAATCTGTGTTTTGAGAATGAGATCAATGACCTTCCTCTTTAATTACATCTGAACCTTTCTCTTTTCAGTGTTTTGGTAAGCTGTTTCTGATAGAAGGTGCTGATTATTCTAGTTCCACCAAAATCCTTGGCAAGGTTACTCATGGACCTTTATAAAGGCTCCTTTCTCTATGTTAATAACACATTTCAACAGCATGGAAATGGCACACTTAATATGCTTTAATAATGCATACTTAAAACTGGAGGATAACACAAAATCAATGCAAATTTCAACCAAAACAAATACACAGAACATAATATACTCTGCACATTTTTAATTTTCACATCTGGATGATATAAAACCTGCTCTTCTGTTTCATGAGCGAAGCCACCCCCAAATTTCTGCTATGAACAATAAAATTAGATCTGAAGTGTTTATGCTATTATTTTCATCTTAAATTCACTTTATTTTATACTGTTTTATTTTTAGTTTGCTTTATTGTGAATTTCTTTTCTATTAACAACACAATGTTGCATCGTGAAAATTAGTTCTTGTTATCAAAATACATTACCCTGTAGTGCCTAGTAAAGCTCTAATTCAGTCCAATACTTAAATAGATGCTTAATTCCCATGTATTTTTCAAGTCAGTCACAAATAAGGACAATTTCCTAAGTCATGAGCCACTATTCTTTGGAATCTTGGAAGATCAGGCTGCATTATTTTACTTTACCTGGAATACTAAACTAGAAGAATCATCAGACTCTGCCTGCTGCTATTACAGATACATGCAGTTTCCTATCCATGTGAACTGCAGATCAGGATCTGTCTCAAAATTCTGTTCTTCTTGTTGATGTTTACTGGTTGCGATCCAGAGATCCATTTTATTGGCCTTTTTTTTTCACCATGCCCAATTTGGGTTTTTGAATGTGGGATCTTACAGGTGAGGTTTCTTCACAAATAAGTCAGTGACATTTGTGTATCATTGTATATAGTGAAAAGATCTCATCTGGCTTAGAAACATCTTTTTCTTACAGCTGCAGCAGTGGTGACTGTCAGTTGCTCATGATGAGCAAAGAAAAATCAGCCTTCCTTCTCCATTGCTCAAAGTTATTAGCGCCCTGTATAAATTATTCCACCAGCTAATTGACCTGACAACTAAATGCCACTGATCATTTCCAAAGCGCATCCTTTAATTTCCACTCTTGCTGACAGTATTGTATACATCCTTTAAGTATTGTTTGTTGCTGTATCTCTCAGGTTCTCTACATCCTATGCTGTAAATCTCTTTAGCTATTCTTCCTATGTCACACCTTTAAATTATTCTATTGGACTTTCAGCCCTTCTCTGGCATTATTCCAGCATATCTCAGACTTTTGGATGCCAATGTAGATCCTATTTCTGTGTGTCAAAGCATTTGCAAGGGCCAGCAGGAAATGTGCCACTGTACAGAATCCTATATTCTAGGCAGAGCATCCATTCAGCAAAAGAAACAAGCAAGAGAAATTTCTATTTTACTTAATAGCCAAATAAAACAAAACAACAAAAAAAGAAATGTGTTGTACTGTATGAACTCGTTGTGACAGCCTGTCAAGCAACAAGATTTAACAGAAGGTTTAGAAACCATTGTGTCATTTAAGTAAAGAGTGGCTCCTATCCAGTGCACCAAGCTAATTTTTTGTTTTTCTGAAGCCAAATATTTTGATTTTTATATATATATTCAAAAAGGAAGCATATACATTAGTGCATATGCATGTATAAAATAAAAACAAACAAATATTAAACCAGCCACTATTAAGAACTAAATTTTTAAAGACTATAAGAATTTACTGTGTAGGTAAAGTAGGTGCTGTAGTCACTCCTGTCATTGTGAAATATCGTACTCATTCAAATCAATTATCTTTTTACAGATGTGATTTCATAAAAGGATAATTAGTTCATGTCTGAAATTGCATCAGGTAAACCAATCTATTTTAATTGTTTCCGTATCAGTGAACTGCAGCACAAATATTTTCTATCCACAAAACAAATTTAATCAACTCTGCCAAATAAGAAGTCATTTGTCACTTGAAAGATGAAATTGTTTATTTTTATTGTCAGCCAAAACAAAAAAATTGCCATATATCGACATCCATATGTTCCTTGCATCTGCAAATATACCCATTATGTAAAAATTCACCTGCACTGGAGAATCATGAAAGTGATTCTCCTTTTCTTCCTCTACTTTTCATAGATGTTTGTCTTGGAGATGCAATGACTGTCCCTGGCAGAGGTCCTGTTCATTCTTTTTTAAAGCCTTCTTTAATAAAATGAAATTAAAAATCTCTGCTTACAAGGTTGTTTCTGAAAGTCACATATGACACATGAATGATGAAAGATTGCCTTTTGTTTTTCTCAGGAGAAACTTGATAAATCGACCAAGGTAATACAAAAATGAGAAAGCTCAGTGGATAAACAGGACATTTTGAGAGAAATTCAGTCAAAATACTGTAAATATTTTCCCACACACATGAATATGGGTGGCACACCCTAAAGTCTTTGCTCCAGCTGAGCAGAGTGGGTGGATGTGGATGTACAGACCCACACAGGATAACCTTTGTAAGCCTCAGGCTCCAAGAGCAGTGAATTTACTTCATCCTCTGGAGCCACAAGCCCCAGACCATGCCCTGTAATCTGCACTGGATCTGTAGGTCTGCCCATCCAGCCTGGGGGAAGCAAAGCACCTCACTAGTCCATGGTTTCCAGTCTTCTCTGTGCCCTGACTTCTTTATTACATGATAGACCAGGTGCTCTATTTTGTTTGTGTAGAGCAGCCAGTCCTACTGGGGACTACGTTAATCACACTCTAAGAGTTTGATGCTAATAGACCTTTCCCTATCAATGAAGTGCCAGCTCTGCATCCATTTGCATACTAAGGCTGCCTCTGTTATTTCCAGCATACTCCTGGGCACAGGAATGTGGCAATGTAATGGTAAATCCCTAGATTGTCCCCTGTCAAGAATTTGTCCTGTTCTAACTTGTGCACTCCCCAGCAGTCCTTGGATACACACCAACAGCTTGCACAGTCCAGAGATCATTTCCCCAAAGTGGTTTGTGTGCAGCCACATTGTTCTTGGGACTATCACTACTTAGAGACACGGGTGCAGGCTGATGTGTACCACTTGACTTCAAGGTCCAGGAACATTTATTTCTCATTGTAGGCAGCCAGCATGCCCCATCGTGTCCTTTTCTCTGTGCCTGTCACCTACCCTGTTGCCCCTGCTGTTTCAAATCTCAGCTACTGCAGTAGATCCTTATTTGCTCTCAGCCCAAGCATTTTCAAAAGCCTCCTCCACAACAAGACCATGTCTGTGCTCAGATATGAGCTAATCCCATCACTCAGAAGCAGGCACAAATCTCTCTGCTATGACTAAGGCTCATTCCACAAGGTACAGTCTAATTGTAGAGCAACAGCTCTTTCATCTCTCCACCTGTCACTGGTGTAGCTGCCGACCCAAACATGAACTACAGCAAGAAATAGTCAGCATTTTCCCTGCATTATGAAAAGTATGTTTTTATTTTCTGGTGTATTTATTTCCTAGGCTTTGGAATACAGTATCCTAATAAAATTTTTACTAATATTAATAATAATATATGGTCAGTGCTTGATGAGACAATAGGCCATGATATTTTGAATTATGTCTTTCTGATAACATGTAGACCTCTGGAACAGAAGGCAGAGCCCTGCAGCATGACTTTAATGACTTTTTGTACATTGATATCTGGATAATTGGGAAAACAAGGGCAATTCAGACTCTGATTCACACTAGATTTACCTGTACTGGCTGAAGACGTTACCCTGGATGATAAATTCTTCAGCTGTTGCAGCTAAATCAGAGATGATTGTGATTCTGAATTGTCAGTCTGCACAGTTTGTAGCTTGATGTTTTAATGTAAACTGAGATTGATAGTGGTTACATTTACTGGCAGTAGTGAAATCAAAACCTAACCTAATCAGTAATCTGGCAGGAACATATTGGGATGGCAGGCCTGGCAAATCACCCTGGCCTGAAGTGCCAAATTTTGTGAAAAGGGAGGCTCTGAGGACAGGACTGTTGCAGCTGACTCTGACTTCACAAGCTCATGTTCATCAGTCCTGTGGATTCCAGTGGATTAAAGAAAATAGCTGCTCTGTGGTATTTTGAAATGTATTTCTCCTTGGCACAATTTCTCTATATATCTCTTGATCTCACCAAAGATCTTGTCAGATGAATTCACTGGAACAGACTTATTGAAGCAGGTATAAAAAAGAACTGGAGTATTAAAATCCAATTGTTTTGATGCCAATTGCATCTAAGGCTTTAGAAGGAATTATTAGGGGAAATATACACATATAGAGAAATTAATTAATATGTTACAAGTCTTTTTCAAAAACAAAATCTCCAGAATAATCTGAAGTCTTTTTTGATAAGATATGAGATTTTCTGAATTAGTCAACACTGCATTTTTCTCTTGATATGTAAGAAATTATTACTTAAGATAACTAAACTGGATATCAGTAAAGAACTGTGAGATAACTGGAGATAAGGAAATACAAGACTGCCATGAGACTTCATCTGGAATAGCATGGGAATTCCTGTTTTCCATGCCTAAGAAAATATGAAATGAAATAAGCAGAGGAAAGGATAACCTAAAAGTTTATTTTACTAGAGGAAACTGAAAGAACCTAGTTCATTTCACATGGAAAAAATAACAGCACAACGTATTCCTGATAGATGTGTGCCTCCACCCAGGCAATATGGTTCCCAATGGAGAAGACTGGCAGGTCCCCTGCAGTGATTCATGTCTGGTAGGGAAATACAGTCGGATGCTAAAAAGTTTTGAGAGAAAGCATTGCAAGGCACTCTAAAAAAAATATTTCACTTATGTAAAGGCCAGACTGTTTAATAACCCTTTGAAAGATCCCGAACAAGCACACAGTCTATGAAAATTATTAAACTGGAGGTGGGGAGGGAAGATCAAATGGAGAAGTGGGACCTCAGCTCCTTGGTCTCTCACTGCATGGGAGTGCAGAGGGATGTGTCTGCCCTCCCTTGCTTTGGCTGAAAGCCTTCTTTTACATTTTCAGGGCTGTGCAACTTTCTGCAGACTGTCCCAGGCACAGCTTGAGTGCCAAGAGCGGCCAGGAAACCTTCCCAGTAGCGATTTGCCAACATCCCTGTGACAGCACGGGCAGGTCAGAGGAAGACCTTGATACTCTGCCCCAGCCTGTGTGGTGTCTGCACTGGGCTGCAATGTGCTGAACTAACACTGAGTGGTAGTAAAACTCATGGGCTGTGCAGTCCAGACCTAGGCTTTTGAGGGAAGGATAAAGTTTCCCATCAGAGTTTGGCTTGAAAGGAGGGGTTTAATAAAAACACCTGTGCTAGTATGTCATTCAAACTCTGTGAAGAACCTCATGGATTGTTTATCCCTTGGTTAAACAGATGTAACAAACCATACCTGCTTCAAAGAGGATTCATAAGAGACAGCAGTTAATAAATCCTTGTGGAGACTTTTGATGCTTGAAAATGGAAAATGCTACTTTCACTGGACTTGTACAAAAACTCAATTATGATTTTTGAGAAACAGAGGAAGAAGAGCAAAGAGATTTGATCAAGACTGAGGTTCTTTGCCACAATTACACTAAGACCTAACTAAAAAAAAAAAAAAAAAAAAAAANGGGCTAATAAAGAACTGATTCAAATTATTATCTTACAAGCTTATTCTAAGCTCTAGAAATAATAAAAAAAGTATTGAAAAAGATAGTCAAGGGCCCTTCTGTGAGATCAGCTGTTTCTGTGTCAGGACTAATGAAAACAGTGTATCAGGTTAGGAAGACACAGTCACAAAACTAATGAAAATATAGGGGGATGATAAATGTGTTTCGATACCATCCTAAGACTGAGGTGTCCCTGAAGACCTTACTGCAGAGATAAATGCAGGACACAATTCAATTCCACATAATTGCAGTGAAGGCAAGATTGAAGTCACCTAAACTAAGACTGGATTTAGACTAATGTTCTGCGGAATTTGGATACTTCAAAACAGCAATTATCTTGATACTCTCCTTGTTGTCAATTGTCTATGTGTGTCTTTGGTCAGTCCCAAAGTTCCCTATCCATGTGAAGACAAACATTGCATATCTCTGCTGTCACCCATTCAGATCAGGTTGGTGCCTATGTCATCTTCAAGACCCCTTAACAATTCAGATTTGTGCACCAATGCATAATTCTTTCCAAAATTCTGGAGACCTTTGGCCTGTGGTGCAGGAGCTGTCTGTCTACATGCATAGATCCATGTATTTGGCAGACAACAGATGTTCAAATCTATGACAGTGAAGAAATCTGTACCTAAAAAGCAGGAATTTATCCTTCCCTCATGTGTGGGTTTTGAGCCTTTGTCACTCATATCCCCAGCCATCACATGTCAAGAACACGTATCCCATCCCTCCAAGTGCACAACTCAGATTTCAAGATTTTTGAGACCAGGAGAAAACCAGAAAAACAACAATTACCTGACTGTGAAAAAAGTGGGTGAGAGGTTTTACTGTACTGATTAACCCTGCTGTAGGAGAGAGAAAAGGTAGGTTTCATTTGATCCTGAGCACTACTGTAGTGACAGTTTAATATTTGGAAAGTTCTGCATTGTGTCTGTGTGCATGAAAAGGATCTGTCAGACTGACCTTTCTTATCATTCAAGTCTGCCTTCATTGTGTAGATGTTTAAAGATGCCTCTCTCCATACATTTGTTATTTGCTGCTCCATATGTCTCCTAAAAAAGGAAAAAATGTCATTTGAATAAAATGGAAAACCTACTCCCATGATCCAGTGCAACGAAGAAACCACTGAATACAATGATTTTCTAGCAGGAGACTCATACATCTTTAAATCAATAAAGTTGCATTTGCTTGCTGTGATGAGCCGAAAGACCACCTATGGCTGGCAGAGGCTGGCTGGCTGCAAGACACATGAAGAATATATTATAAAAACATCAAAAAGAGCAGATCTGTTCTGTCAGCTGTTTTGGGAATAAATTCTATGCTAGGCAGTACACAAAGACTGTATCACAATCAATTTCCTACTCAGCATCTAAGCTTGTCTCCTGAATCTCTTTTGAGCATGTGTAGTTTTGTCATGACCCTGAATCTGGCCCTGATTCTTCCCACTTACCTGCCCCATCTCTTGGCTTTGTCACTGTGGTGATAACATCAACCTGCCTCTTTATCATAATGTGGGCATCTTCCTTTCCATTCTTCTGCCTTTTCAAAACACTGCTGTTCATATCATCCATCATCTCTTCCAACTGCTTTTGGTTCACTGGCCTACAACACAGCCAGTTGAAAATACTTCACAGCCTACATTTTTTTACCTTCACTTTTACATTTACCTTCACTTTCACTTTTTTACTCATCTTCGTTATCCTCAGCTGGGCCTTG
>VYZS01063274.1:4341-24733 GCA_013400695.1 Neodrepanis coruscans
TAGTATGCATTGGTATATATTGTGTGACATTCTACTATTATTTGATTAATATAATCAGCTTACACACACACACACACACACACAAGATGTCTGTCAGATTCATTTGTTGCTGAGGGCAATGATTTTCCCCTTGACTTCAGCAGACGCAATTCATAGGAAGTAAGTTTAGCTCAAAAAAAACCCAGGTGCCTCCTGACAAGTATTCTATAAGGGTTGTCAGATACTATATACCCATGTCAGTCTCCTTTGATCTCTTGCAAATTTTCTCTGCTTCTACTAGGAATAATGGAAAAGGCTGTTCAGACAGCTCCATCTAATGAGAGTTTAGGTATGTGGTAACTTTGTTGAGGAACTGGATCACAGCCAAATTTTGTGAATGACCACTCAGTTATCTTACTTGGTTTTCTAACTGTATAACAGCTACTTACTTGTCAGCTGGCCAAAAACAGGTAGACTCTCCTCTCTGTCATCATATGAAGCTATTGATACAACATACTCTACATCAGGTACGAGATCTGATAAGACAGTTTGGGTCGTGCTAGGTGAAAGAGTAAATTCTTTAGTAGGTCCATCTGCAATAAATATATAGAACACTTAATGCAGCCTTTCAATCCAATAATATTGATAAGTTGATCACAAAACAAAATGCAATATCTATCTAAAATCCAATGGTAATTTTAGAATTATACACTTTCTGTTTTCATGAAATATGAATTTTAAAACATGGAACATCAAACTAACTTGCTTTTGATAGTGAATAAAATTACTGAAGTGATTAATAAATTCTAGGAAATTTGAATCTTAAAATGTACATACAAAATGTACTATCATCTAACAAATGCTGGTCCAGTTCTGATTCAATATGACTTTTACATTGATTATTTCTCAAAGTGAAACAGAATAACGGCTGTCTTACACAGCACAGTAGAGTTCTCAAATCTTAATGTAAAAGCAGAGAAGAGGAGCAGATTCTACCTTCTTTTTGCACCTTGCAAAGGAAAGGTATTCAAAACTTATTACTTGTAGTCCCAAAAAGGTAAATGTTATGGCAAGAAAAACTCTAACTTGGACTAATCACTGCTCTTTCCTCTATGCCCTTTGCTGGTATCCAGTCTTGATCACAAACTTGAGAAAGATTTAATAGCTACATTCATACTTGAGTCAGATACAAGCAAAAATAAACCCAATGTTAAAAAAAAAGTAATCACACAACAAAATTTTACAAGACTCACCATTTGTTGGAACCACAGTTATTCTGTAACCCACTATTGCATCTGGTGGCCTTTTCCATGACATTTGAACATTATGTTCATCTATAATTGTAAAATTCAAGTCTGATGGTGGATTAACTGCAAAAGATTTACACCGGGTGGATGTTTAAAAATGTGAACAGGTTTTGGCAAATGAGAAAAATAAAAGAATGTTGAGCAAAGCTTACTAAAATTGTCTTTGCATAAATTTGTTTCCAACAAATATAATGATATGTTGTTGGAAAAACAGAGTAAAATAAAAGCTGACAAAATATGACAAAACATCAAAGAGTATATGCATTACAGAGGACAGCACAGAACAGGTTTCTTGAGTTGCCAAGACATTCAAGAATGGCCAGCAAAATCAAGCACAATAGAAAACACATTTGGATACATGTACAATGAGTTCACAGATAATCACCACATATGCAAACATTTCACATAACAATTAAAGGAAATTTTTTTCCATGCTGAGTGCAATCCGTACAAGCATGCCAAATCACAACCTGCTTACAATATCATGAGATCACATAGCATGTGAAGAACACAGTACCCTTCTTAATTAGACATCAAAGAATTGATCAGCTTTATAAGATGGTCTCTGCATAGTAATATTGCCTATAAATTTCACTTAATCTAGAAACTTGGCAGAGAAAAGAAATAATTTAAAGAATACAGGAAAGATTGGGCATTTAATGTTCAGTAAAATAATTTCGGTTAGGGTCTAGATATGAATAGAGTTGCATAATGTATATCAGTAATAATGATACACTGAAGCATCATTGTACTTCAAATATGGAGAGCTCCACCCTTTTGTTCCTAGAAGCCACTAAAGTGACATACTTTGCATATAACAGCAAAGGATTCGGGAGCTAAGGCATTAGTAATGATTGCAATTTGCTAAAATATTTGAGTTTATGTAAAGTTCACAAAAATTAAATTCTATTTGTTTACACCAAATTTCTGTACAATTTCAAAGGTGTAAACTGTTGTTTTCATGTTCCCTTTGCAGCAGGTGTACCCATACTAATAGTGGCATTTTAACATAAAATGCCAGTATGGTTCCAAACAACACAATGGTTAATTATGAAAAGACAACATCAAAGTATATTTATGGACATTTATTTTACAGAATTTATAGAAAACAGCAAAGAGAGCACCAGTGATCTGAACAAATGACTGCAAGTAAAACTTGTAGGAGCTCATGACAGAAGTAACGAAATAGTACAGAAAGAAATAGTTTACATACACTATTTTGCAGCATCATGCATATGTAAATGAAATGTTGATTATTATTTTTTTAGCTTCCCATGATGGACAAAAGCCTCCATGTACAAGGTTCATTACACAAAGACGTTTCATAAATATTTTATAATGATATTCTCTTTGTAAAATTGTCATGCTTATTCATGCAGTATTTTACTGACTCACTGTCAGTGCATGGTAGGTGTATTATATATTATTGTTTAAATAGGTCTACAAAGTAAGATTAGATCCAGCCATACTTTCCTTAACTACTTGTGAGAGTTTTGCAGGCATTTTTAATACACAGATCTTCTCTGTTTCAAGGAAGATCTCCATTATACGTCAGATTTCATTTCAGATTTGAATATAATTCTAAAAGCAGATAAAGAGGTAAATGCTAGAATGTTTAATTATGAAAAGACACTGTCCAATTGCAAAAAAGTAAATATGAGCTAAAAAAATCTGCCTTTTTTTTCCTTTTCTTTTAATTTTCTGTCATTTCCAACCATAGGATAATATGGCTTTGTAATACTGATACAATAGGTAACACTAGTACTGAAGTAAATGTTATTTTTTCCTGTTGTCCATACACAGGCAGTGAGATTAGATCATTAACCTGCATGCACAGTTTATTTATCATTTAGTTTATAAGTATCACAATGCTAGAGACAGCAGGGTAGTTACTTAGTATCAAAATCATGCAACATGTGTTAATAGTAAAATACATTTAGATGATAAGAATATCATTATAAAATATTGTTTCAGTAGCAATGGCTCAGGACAAATTTAATGCAAAGGCAGAGACAACTGACCTGAGCATGCTTTAAAAGTAATTCAGTACATGGAAAAAATAGCACCACCAACCTTGCATGTAAATTGGCATGTTGCAGCAGATACTTTAGGCTTTAACTGCTGAAGGACAGCAGCAGCCCAACTTGTTGATATCCCAATGACCGGATTCCAGATAAACTGAAAAAGCTGACTGTGAGGAAAAGTCTTTAACATTTTAAAGGATTTTAATCCATTTTATGAAAATTCAGATGTGAATCTTGGCGGTAACAAGAATAGAACATCAATACATGTGACGTATCTGTTCATCCAGGTGATCACAGCCTTTTAGAACAATGCCATTGTAGGGGACCTCAAAAGTCATCTCATCCATCCCATGGTCAAGACATGATCAGCCACCTCATGTTATTCCTGATGTGTTTGCTCAGATCATTCTTAAAGACCTCCACTATTGGCAAGACTGCCAGCTTCCCACAGAAATTATCCCAAAGGCCTCACTGTCTTTACCATCATAAAGCTATTCCTGACACCTAACCCCAGTCTTCCCTGCTGCATTTCAAATCCATTCATTCTCAACCTATGGCTGGATTACCAAACTCAAACACTGAATACTTCTCCCGTTAAAATCCAAAAAGGAATGCTGCCTAAGTGAAAAAAAAGGAGCAGTTTCCAATGTCATCAAAATGTCTTCCAGATGGCCTGTGAGCTTTTGATACTCAAACAGAAACTCCGAAACATCCACAGACCTTCACATGGGTCAGATTTCACCCAAGTGAAACCATATGTGGGGTGAAGACCAAACGACGGTCATATGACTGCAAGCAGTAAGCTGATCCAAAGTACAGCAAAATGTTTAGATGATAAAAATATTATTGTGATAATAAAATAGGGCAACTGTGACTCCACCTCATTAAAATTCTTCTTCCAGAAGGTAATTCACCAGTGGAAAAATAATACATCTGCAATAAGGAATCAGACCAGAGTNTTCTGTCATTTCCAACCATAGGATAATATGGCTTTGTAATACTGATACAATAGGTAACACTAGTACTGAAGTAAATGTTATTTTTTCCTGTTGTCCATACACAGGCAGTGAGATTAGATCATTAACCTGCATGCACAGTTTATTTATCATTTAGTTTATAAGTATCACAATGCTAGAGACAGCAGGGTAGTTACTTAGTATCAAAATCATGCAACATGTGTTAATAGTAAAATACATTTAGATGATAAGAATATCATTATAAAATATTGTTTCAGTAGCAATGGCTCAGGACAAATTTAATGCAAAGGCAGAGACAACTGACCTGAGCATGCTTTAAAAGTAATTCAGTACATGGAAAAAATAGCACCACCAACCTTGCATGTAAATTGGCATGTTGCAGCAGATACTTTAGGCTTTAACTGCTGAAGGACAGCAGCAGCCCAACTTGTTGATATCCCAATGACCGGATTCCAGATAAACTGAAAAAGCTGACTGTGAGGAAAAGTCTTTAACATTTTAAAGGATTTTAATCCATTTTATGAAAATTCAGATGTGAATCTTGGCGGTAACAAGAATAGAACATCAATACATGTGACGTATCTGTTCATCCAGGTGATCACAGCCTTTTAGAACAATGCCATTGTAGGGGACCTCAAAAGTCATCTCATCCATCCCATGGTCAAGACATGATCAGCCACCTCATGTTATTCCTGATGTGTTTGCTCAGATCATTCTTAAAGACCTCCACTATTGGCAAGACTGCCAGCTTCCCACAGAAATTATCCCAAAGGCCTCACTGTCTTTACCATCATAAAGCTATTCCTGACACCTAACCCCAGTCTTCCCTGCTGCATTTCAAATCCATTCATTCTCAACCTATGGCTGGATTACCAAACTCAAACACTGAATACTTCTCCCGTTAAAATCCAAAAAGGAATGCTGCCTAAGTGAAAAAAAAGGAGCAGTTTCCAATGTCATCAAAATGTCTTCCAGATGGCCTGTGAGCTTTTGATACTCAAACAGAAACTCCGAAACATCCACAGACCTTCACATGGGTCAGATTTCACCCAAGTGAAACCATATGTGGGGTGAAGACCAAACGACGGTCATATGACTGCAAGCAGTAAGCTGATCCAAAGTACAGCAAAATGTTTAGATGATAAAAATATTATTGTGATAATAAAATAGGGCAACTGTGACTCCACCTCATTAAAATTCTTCTTCCAGAAGGTAATTCACCAGTGGAAAAATAATACATCTGCAATAAGGAATCAGACCAGAGTTCTAGGAAAAATGTGCCCCTGGTTGTGGTAGGAGTTTGCCCCATCACAGAGGCAAACCTTAAAACTTCACTCTACAAAATATTACATGTGAGTACAGCTTTACTCAAGCAAGCAGTCTCGATGTTGGACTACCTGCAAAAGAGACTGTAGTGACACAGTTGATCCCGTGTCCATCAAAATCCACGCCACACCTCTCATTGTCTTGTAAAGGTACAGGATCATGATCATAATATGTGATGAGATTACCATATTGCCTTAATACAGTGATCCCAATGTTGATACACAGAAATGCATGACTCTCCAACAATTTTCCAGAGTAGTAAAACAATACCCTTCTGTACAACAATAATGTTTACACGGCATTAATTTTGACCACTCTTAGAACTGTGATATGGTAACTTCCTTAGTAGGATATCCTATGTTACGCACTGAAAAATAAAACAAACCAAACCAAAAAATCAAACAGAAAAAAAACCCCACCAGACATAATACACTTAATTCATTGCCACTTCTTTTGTTATTTACATGTATAATAGGAGTATATTTCCTAAACAAAAAAATAGAGAGCAAAACATCTTTTTTATACAAGTAATACAAACCTAATATACAAACCACTACAGCTTTTTTCAGATCACACAATGTGACTGCTAGAGGATCCCAATGAAATAAAAATATCCCAGAAATAAAACACAACCAGAAGATCAAGTAATTAATATCCAGAGCCAGACTTAAAATGATATAACTTGGAAGTAGCTGCCACCTACAATCCCTATGTGCAACAAAAGTTGTAATTCCATCACTAGAAAAGCCCGTGTTAAAATAATATACAGTCTACAGATGCTGAAGAGTAAGCTCAGCCTTACTGTCACAGCGATAAGCCTCCTGAGGCTGGAAGATGCCAAAACTCTTCATTTAATATTTTCTTCAGAAATGGCATGGATTTGGCACAACTAACAAGATCATGACCTCAGTCAAGCTCCTCTGAAGCCTGTGTTGCCAATGTGACTGGGAGAAAGAATGAGTTACAGCCTAGAAACATATTTAAGAGCTGCTTCTCAGATTTGTTAGATATTCATTGCCAATCACAACACAGAAACATTGCCATCTGTATCTTTGCTTTTTTTTATCATTTTATACATGTATGTGAAATTTCTTCAACATACAATATATAGCTCATAAATGCATTTTGAAAAAAAATCATTTGAATCTGTATACGTATAAAGGTATTGTAACTAAACATAACTGCATATATATATACACACATTACATGCATGAATATTTACCAAATTTAATGCATATTTGTGCATATATATGTATGTACATGTGTGGATACACCTACACATGCATGTACACCTTGATTCTAATCAGTAGCACAAAAACAGGGAGATATACCTTCATGTATATAAAAATTTCAATTTCATATATCAATCTACATTATTTGCTCTCTTAGGAACTTAGAAATCAACTGCTAATTTCTCCAGAGATAGAAATCAGACATCAAAAGGTAATAAAATAATGGTGCCACCAACCAGTTCTAAAGCTGAATAGGTGGTTAACTTCAAAAGTTTCAGCCATCTCAGATTATCTCTAAATCATTCAGTCAATGGAAATTAATGTACTCAACACAAGCTTTGTTACAAGAGAAACTTTCTAATCGTCTGCTGTGCTCCAATTAATTATTTGTCACTTACTCTACTACATGTCCTAGTAACAGACTTTTAACTGGATAAACCTTTTCATGCACTACACAAAGGTGCCACACTTGGATCACTGCTGCTCTACTTCCCTACATCCAGCCTAGACAACAGACTTTTCTAGGTCTGAACAGGTTCCTGAAAAACTGGAAAGTCAGCACCTTCAGAAGTTCAGTGAGGTCCCACAGAACCAGGGATTTCCTCATTCCTTTCCCATGCCTTTAAAAATCCCTCTGGATTAGGAAACATGACACGCTACACAGGCCATAATATCACAGATTCACCTTGAAGTTATAACTAATAAATTATTCACATGCTAATATACTTGGCTTAACTATGCCTAAAATAAGAGCCCCTGGCTTTTTTTGATCACAGACAGAAAAATATTGTATCAGAAATTTTGACATAGGGACAGACACTGGAGTATTGCAGTGCTAGACCAAAAAGGCACAAAAGCACTTAAAGCATAAAATATAGCATCACGCACAAGAAGTTTAAGCTGAGAGAGTGATATCAGAAGGATTGCAAACTAAAAAAAGAATTTCACAGTAAATGAAAAGAGCAAAAATGCTGAGCTTGCACATAGCTTTGCTGTTTAGCCTGGCCAGGCTAAACAACTTCCTCAGTGAAATACCATGAATGTATGTGGATTTTACCCCTTCTACTCCTAGAGTGACTGCCCAGCTAAAAAACCCTATGCTGCTGTATCTCTATAGAAAAGCTCCATTGCTGCAGCTGACTGCCTTGCCAACAGCAACAGAGTACAGCTCTCATAAAGAACTTCAGAGCAGCTGTGGTGCTGATGAAGAACCAGTTTCATACTGAAAGATTAAGGAATCTATGAACAGCAGCATCAGATAAACACTAGATCTACTTCCAGGGGTGACTGAAAAATGAAAGCTGAAGGAAGGCAGAAAAATAGAACTATTTTTTTCCTTTGTTCCTCTTTCACCACATCTTCCTATCCCATATCAACCATCTTTACCACATCAAACGGCCATCTGCCTTATTCTCCTCTGACTTTTCATCCCATCAAGTGCCTACCCACACCTTCGGGGAAGAAAATTCAAAATGCATCTCTTGTGAATGCCAAAGGGAGAGCCAAAACAAAAACAAAAACAAACAAAAAATGAGGCACAAAACTTACTGACTGACTGGTGCGGGAGGATAGCTTTGCCAGAAAGTGATCTGGAAGCTAGAAAAGTAGACTAAAGTACAAATGTACGCAACGAGAAAGTCAGTTCAGCAGACAGGATTTAAGTTGTACTGATACTGGAACTAAACTGGATAAGATCCAACATGCAATTTACAAAACTATGCAGAATTGAAACACAAGATTAAAATAGTGCAGAAGGATGACCTCTTGTATATCACAAACAAAAAAAAACCCACTGCAAAAAGCTCTACAAAAGCAGTTCCTACCACAGTAAGCACTAAAGTACTCCTAGCTTTGAACTTCCATTTTCAGCACCACAATTTTTCAGTGCACATTTTTCTTCACTGCTCTTGCTTAAAAACTCTGAAGCTAAGAGAACTTTCCCAAAGAAACCTGATCACTGTAAACTAGGTATTTTATTTAATAAACATTTCCGTGTGCAGAAAGTCCTGGCCAGGACTTCTCTACAGCTCCCAAAATCAGGCTTTGTCCACTCTTTTGCTTCACAATAGTGCGTCCTCCAACATGAGATCTAAACAAGCTTGGCCAGCTTGTCTGGCAATGTGTCTAGTTTTATTGTTATAAAATAACTGTGTGCTGCTTCAAATACATTTTTGTAGCTTTCTTTAACACTACTGAAGCTATGACTGGTTTAGTCTACACTATAGCTAAATAAAATCCCTTCGCTTACATTTTGAAATAACATACTCCATTGCATGTAATCAGTAGTGCAGTACAAAAGCAGCATTACTCCAGCTCCGAGTGAGCTCCCTCCTAAGATGGGGAAGAACGCACAAACACATCCACTCCCTTTCTCCATCAAAACTGTACACTTTCTCTGCTTTCTCTGGCACAGCCATCCTGCATTTCAAATGCGATTCTGAAATGACTTCAACTGACCTTTCGTGGTTCCTTGGCCAACAACAACGCAGCACAAGAAGAAGCCAGTGGGCTGATTCTCTCCTAGAGTGATCAGATGTTGCATTACTGACAGAAATGCCATCTTTTTCCAGAAAGCCAGTATACTTTACATCTGCATGCACCAAGCAAGCACCACCGCTGAGAGGGGCAAACACTGCTGATGCATGATCTCCGACACTTCATGCTTTTAATAGCCATACAGGCCATGATCAGAGAATTTGTTTCAGTTCAATACAGAAACAGAAGGAAGGGGGAAAAAAAACAAATTATCAGATGCTGGCTTCTGTTTTTTTCCCAGTAAATCCAGGGGATTGGTTCACCCTACACAGTGGTTTGGTTCACCCTACGATGGAGTCAGCTCCCAGAGGTCAAATCAAGTCATTTCAGTGGGGGGAATTCAGCATCTCTGTTACCCCTGGCAGGCACCACTGGCAGAAATGCCATGACTATGACCAAAGCCAAGCAGCTCACACTGAGGGTGCAGGGGAGGTTGTCCCCACTGCTTCTGTTAATCCACTGGGGAGCAACTGTGCCAGGATCAGGTCACTTCAAGCAATACTATGGCAAGTGTGGAGGCCAAGATGGGTCTCCGAAGGTCTTCATCCCTGCCGCTGGAGGCAGGATGCTGCCAGGGTCAACCGGGGCCTCAGCCTCCAAAGAGACTGGGCCCAGAGCCAGAGAAGGAGGAGAAGGAGGAAAGCCTCTTTGGAAGTGAAGAAGTCACATGAATGCCAAAGTCTTGAAGCCCCGACTGTCACTGCAAAGCCTGGCCCAGCCTTCCCTTCAGCGGTGCCCAGGACACATGTAATGGCAATGGCAGCATCTCCCCAGGTGTGTTCCCCAGATCAGACCCACCACAGAAGTCGACGTGTCCCTGAAGGAGGATCCGGCCACCCCAAGGCTCAGCCGGGGGTCGCCCCGCCGAGCAGGGGAGGCCGATGCACCGGCAAGCCGGCAGGGCAGAGGCGAGGGGTCTGGCTGGACAAAACACACAGGCGCAGACAGCCAGACTCTGTTGGAGCATTTTATTTCGAATCTGTGGGTTGTTGGGTGGCGAATTTTCTGCTTCCTCTCTCAACATTACTAAACGAGCCCAAACACCGGCCATTCTTGGTCCGTCAGCGGGGCAGCGCCACAGCCCCAGCCATGCCGGGCTGCCCGCCGCCGGCGGCAGTGGCAGTGGGCAGGGGGCTCCTCGGGGCGCTGCGCCCAGGCGGCCACGTCGGCTGGGCTGTGTCCTGTCGGTGTGGACAGCACACCAGAGAGACAGAGAGAGGGAGCTTACGGTCCGGCTGACTAGCCGGCAGAAAGAGAGCACAGAAGGAGCTGGGCAAGGAAGGAGAGGCGTTTCTCTAAAGGAGAGAAAGAGAAAAGGTGAAGTAATTATACTCAAAAACGGAGAGAGAGAGAGACGGTAGCTCAAGACTAGTTGGGAGGTTTGCTGGTCAGCAGGACACCGGGGCAAGGGGGCGGGGAGGGGAAGGTTACCTTCAGCCTCGATGGAGGAGAGGAGGGCTGCTGCACACAGAGCAGCAACTGCCGAGCACAGCGCTGTCTTCATTTCTGCTCTTTCAGATCACAACAACATGAATGAATCTGCAGTGATGGGGAAGGGGAGAAGAGGGAGAAAGGAGAAGGAAATTATATGTGTGGATTAAAGGATTGCGTAGGTGTATTTATGAAACATAAAAAAGACGAACCGTGGATTAACCCTTATCCCCAGGCCCCACCCACGGGACCAGGTTGAAACCTCTAGGTTTGAAAGATGTCCAACAGGACGAAAGATCTATATGACTAACTGGAGAGTCTCGTCTCGCAATAATGTGCCTTTTGTTGCCGAACTCTTCCCAATTACAGCAAGCACATGAAGCTTTAACCTAGTTAGGGTTAATTTGATCAGGGAAGCGCAGTGAAGACCTGTGCCTCCGCGCAGACAGAAGCCAAAAGGGAGCTCCATGACTTCATCGCTAAATGTGATGATAGCTAATTCAGAGGTCATTCCTGCCTTGGATCAGCTAAATGTCTCTTTCAGCTGGGGATTTTATTCGGCTTCTTTTTCGTAACTGTAGAACCACTTAGTTAGCTTTGTTTTAGTGGTCTCAAGGCAGTTTGGAAACTGCAATAAAACTTTTTTTGAGGGGTTCTGCCTACGAATGTGCTATTCTTCATTTCTTGAAGGTCTGAAATAGGTTATACAGAAGTGTGTGTAACACAACTGAAATCCAACACGTCTGTCTAGCCATGATGTTTCAACATCTGATAATTCATTTACATGGCCTGAGAGAAAATAGATTTAAAATACAATATTAAAAGGAGACAGGCAAAAGAGTTGCACAAGCACTGTATGTTGTCTAGCAAAATTGGTGGGATTAGGCCAAGTTAGCAGTTCTTAATTGCAAACAGCTTCATAACTATATGCTCTAGGTCATGTAAAATTACTCCCGATTACTTCAGCAAAACTTCCAAACTATTTCCTTGTCTAAGTAAAGGCTAATATGAACAGTTCTCATCACATATGCACATAGGTGTTTCTAAAGTTCAGATTTTCTATCTCGGGAAGTAGAAGAGGAACAATTTGTCTGAATAAAGTCATAAATGCATCATATATCATAACTAGGCTGGAGCAAAAAGAATTCCAAAAGCAATTAGGCAATAGATTTTATCAGGAAGCTGCCAAGAGCAAAACAAAAGAAAAATACAGAAATCGTTAGTCTGCAGAAACAACTGAAAGGAAAAACGATATTCTTCTACCATCTAGAGAACTACCCAGCAAGGCACATTTAGCAAGTGGACACTATGGAAATCCAAGAATGTCCCAGTTATTGACACTGAGCTTAAAAGTCTTCTTTTGAGCAGCTGTATATACTTGCCTTTACTGCACATGAAAATACCAAGATCTCGAAGAAAACCTAAGCAATGGTTTCAGCCCAATAGCAGTTCCATAAGGTAAAGAGAAGAGTAATATTGACAAAAATGACTCCCTAACATTAACATAAGAAAGGCCAGAGTTAGTATTAAATTGCCCTGAAAGCTCCAAAATCTTATCACTCCCCTGTGTGGGAAACGGCTGTCCCTGGGAAGATCTACAGCATTATGCAGCGAGCTTAAGGATCACCTAAACTCAACGCAAAAGGCCGTTTTGTCCTGGAAATCTTATGCAGGCTTTGAGTGCCATCTTTTGATCCTTTTGAAGAGCAACAGAAATGAATCATCTCACAAAGGCATCTAGGAGTTTGCTACTGCTGCAGGTCTACCGTTTTTGTTTCACGAAATACATAATCTCAGCCAAAACATTCATTTATGCACCTAGAAACACTGTTTCCTTCTCGCGAATTTAAATTTGTGAAAGCAAGCCTGGAGGTAGCAAAGGAAAGGTTCTTTCACTGCCTCAGTAAGGACACAACAGACTTTGTGTCAGGATTCTCACCGACCCTTAGAGACCATATTAAAAAAAAAAGGGGGGGGGGGCTTTCACAGTGCTAGTCAAATCTCACACTAATTCAATCTAAAAAAGCTTAACCAAAGCGCTTCCAAACCACGGTGCACGACATTTACTACTTTCAAGAAGAAAAAAAAGAAAAAAGGTAAACGAAAAAAAAAACCCGCAGGAAAAAAACCACTACCTATCAAAGGCATAAAAAATTTGAAGCAAGAGAAAGCATCATCGGCAGCTGTGCGCACAAGGGAGGGAAGCGAGAGCTCCTGCCAGAGCCGCAGCGGTAGCGTTCCTGCAGGCGCGCTGGGCTCTGACAGCGGGCTCCGCCTGGAGCCCCCAGCCATCTCCAGACACCGCCGCCTTCCCAGGCATTTCTTCCCAGGCACCCGGCATCCTGCTGGGCTTCCCCGTGCCCTCCCCGGGGCTGACAGCCAGCAGCCCTGGGCGGCTGTGCCCTGCACCTCTCCTCCGCCCGCCGCGCCGCACGCCTCCAGCCGGCTCTGACATGCCCAACGCGCACACACACGCTCCTTCCCAATCCCGTGCCAGCCTCCAGCCCGGCGCTGCTAACCCCAGTCTAAGGTGCATCAGAAGGGGCTGGGTGCGTGTTGCGGGCGGACCGGGCGGGCCACCGGGGTGGGCGGCGGGGAGGGCAGGGGACGCCCGCTCCTGCGGGGGCACACACAGACCTTCCGCGGTGGCCGCAGGGTGCCGGGGTCGGTCACTGAACAGCTCCTCGGCGATGACTCCGGCGGTGTCCGTAGCGGCAGCAGCCGCAGCAGACGGACCTGGATAAAGGAAGGAGGATAAAGGATGAAGCTCCGGGGGCACCTTGTGGAGGGAGCAGCAAGTAGCAGCAGCGGCGAAGTAGGAGCAGCAGCGGCAATAGCTGAGAGCAAAGAAGGCGCCTCGATTACTGTAGCTCCCGATGCAAGGGGTCTGTCTGGGAAGACTTGCCTTCTCCAAGTGGGAAGAGCCTCTTCTCAATCTGCTGCTTAATAGAGGGCTGTTCCCAACTCTCAATTTACCCTCGTAAGCGGTTACGAAACTGCAGGGAAGGTGGACTGCTGCCACGGGGTGATATATGCGCTGCTTTGCTCCAGCAAGGAAGGGGGATCCGCTTCTGGAAACTGGCGCATACCTCCGCGCATTCCTGTGGCATGAGACGGACCGCCGCCGCGGCAGCCCGCCCGGAGGCAGGGGCCCGGCCCGCCGCCCCCTCCCTCCCCTAGGCTTCCCAAACCGGTGAGACACGGGAAACCAGTGGAAAAACTGAGTCTCTAGGCACGGCTTCGAGGACGGCAGAGGATGTCCCCGCGGGGGATGGTGGGGGGGGGGGAAGGTGTTTCACGCATCCCCGCCGTCACCCCCGCAAAGGGCCCGTCGCCCTGCCCGAGGCTGGGGCTGATCCCTGGGACAGCTTAGCAGAAAGGCGCGGGCACTCCCAGCGTCGCGGTGGGACCCTTGGGGGCAAAGGGGATTTAGTCATTTTGACACAGTTCAGGTGTGTCTGGCCTCCACCCTGTGCAGCCGATATGCATTAAACACACGCTTTCCGCTGACCCATCCGCCACATGGCTGTTTTGCTTCAAGCACAAAGCGCCGTCGGAGCTGGGAGCAGACGGCGCGGCTGCCTGGGAAGTGAGACGGAGCGCACGGCTCCTCAGACCGTCTCTCGGACCGTGCGGAAAACCCCGCGATCGTAGCCCCTGTGTGAAATTCTGTGCCTTCCAAAGGAAGCGCACCGTCCAAAATCGGGCAGCCCGTTTGATGTCAGGCTCCTTGAAGGTCTCCCATCGCTCGCTCCGGGAAGCCTTCCCATGGTACCCGACGTGTCCTGGCCTCCGCAGCGTGCCGTGCCAGAGGGTGACACGGCGGGACACCCCGTCCCTTCCCTGCCCGAGGGGCAGGTCGTCCTGCGGGGCTTAGACAGGGCTTCACAGAAACCCTGTGCCAGCAGCGGGTCTGCACCTCCACACCACAGGGGACCGGCATCCCCGCTAACGCTGTCGGTAGATGCTCGCCCGGGACCTCTTCGGGATAAAATACGGGATGCGATCGGGTCCGCAAATTCGGGACGCGGAATAGAGATGGGAGAGGACTGGGGGGCAAACAGAGAGGTAGAAAAGCTGCGGGTGTTCGACAACCGCTGCCCCGCTCCTCCCGCAGCCACAGCGCTGCGGCCCCACCGCACTGGGTCTATCCGCGGTGCGGGAGCGCCCCCCGGTGGCGGCGGCGGGAAGGACCGACCTGTCTGTCTGTCTGCTGGGCCACCGGGGCCGTCGTGTGGAGACAAGATGGAAAACAGGGCCGGGAAGGGTGGGGAGAAACAAAAGCAAGCCTCAGCGCGGAGTTTAGGACCCCCGCTCGGAACGGTCGGTGAGATTCCAAGGTCGTACGGGGTCCGTGTCTGCTCCATGCACGACGTGACTGGCAGAGCCATCAGGGGAGGTTCCAGCCGGGGTGGAAGTGACAGGTAGTGGAGATTTTACCAGGGGACGGCTCCTGGGCATTTTTTTCCGCGGGACTGGGAGATCAAGAAGCTGTCGACAGGAGACTTGTGTCTCCTGAGCTTCATTTCTGTAACAGAGCTGCCATCTGCATAAGAACCCAAACGCTGAAAATAAAGTGATAACCAGAAGACATGCACTGACATTTCCAGACGCTTTGGAAGTGAGTCAGCTCCTCTTTGGGACATGGCACAGTTTCAGCTGTCTGGTATTGATAGAATGCACTTTCTAAAAGCAACATGTCCTCTGCTGATAAACTTTCAAATACTCTTGACCTATTAACCCCTCTTGCCCCCTTATTGAGTTGGATTTTCTCTTTTGGCATTTTGGCATGGGGAACTGAAGTTCCTCCTATCCAGATCTGATACGTAAAAGCAATATTTCTAAGAAATAATATGTTTTAAGAATTTTAATTCAATTTCCTGAATGAACACACCAAAGACACCAGTTTAAATGTGGTGTCAACAATATTCAGAAGAATGAACATCAGGGATTATGATGAAATACCCTTCCATAGGAAGTGAATTAATGCAAATGAAGTATTTTTATCACTTGTGCACTGCAAAGAGAATTTTTACAATGTAAGAAGGATTTTTCCATCATAGCATAACTGAGATTTTATGGTAATAGTTAAAATCAATTAATGCAAATAATGAGGATGGAAAAAATTTGCATCATTCTATTAAAGCTAAATCAGAACAATTATTTTAAAATGTTTAAATAATTTGGTGTAAAGCTATGAATGGTTTACGTGACTGGAGACTTTGAAACCAATGGGTATCTCAGGCATACAAGAACCTTATAGAATCTCCCCTCAGAGACTTAGATGCTGCTGAGGGGACAATTTCCCTTTCCTCTCAGATGATTTGTGTTGCTTGATTTCTTGGTGTGAAATAGGATTAAGAGCTGATAAGAGCAAACTATTCATTGATTCCAGGGGCAGCTGGATTTTGTTAATATCTTTAACTCTTTGTTCTAACCATTCTAATCAAGCTTCTCCTCAGATCATTTGCATGTAAAACACACCAACAAGTTGCATTTAGAGCTTGTACTCCCATACATCACAGTAATTAAACGGGTTGTTTTTAATCAGCTCTGTTGCTATGTACAATCACAGCCTGAGTACATAGTATGTGATGCAGAAGGCATTTCTGAAATGCATAAACATTTACTAACACTCTCCTGTCTGCTTGTTTCTTAGACAAGTGTTAAACACATTAAGACCATTGCACTCCAGCTCTCTATTTTTTTCTTTGCTATCCAGGCCAAATACACTAAAACAGTGACAAATTTAAATACAAAAATTGACATTTTATTTCATATCTATGCTTTTAATAATATTGTTCATTTCTGGTATAGGTATGTACTATTGCAGATAACCAGGAATTTCTTAGAAAATTTCTTAGAAATTTTGAACTGATTATGAGTCAAGAATAATTCAAGCAACTTTGCCTTTCTGGCCCCTCTTTTTTTTTTTTTTTTTTTTGTTACCTCAGACAGCATTGCCAGGGCAGAATAAAACAGAACATTCTGCATTTCAGCACTGTAAACTTTGAATATTGTTTCCACAAGTGTATCAGTGACACTAGATTTTGCCTCTATGTCTTCCTGACAGTTAGTTGCATCTGCTTTACATATTAATACGGTTATTCATATGAATATATGCATTTGAGTACATGTTTTGCACAGAGGAAGAATAAAAAAAGTGTCAACTCTTTGAACATAAAACATAGATAGTATAGATAGTATATAGATTAAGCATTAAGTGGTGTTGTACAGGCAAAGCTGTACTGCTGCCAGTGACTTGCCTACATCTACCTGGAAGGTACTTCGCTGGAGTATCACTGCATCTGTCTCCACAGTGTATATAAATTAAACATTGTCTTAGTACATTCTTCATTCTCTACTGCACAGTGCATGGCCTTTCCACTGTATTTTTTATTCCCTATTAAATCAGTCATAAAAATCATACCGCATGGTATTATATCTGCATCCATAAAATGCAGAAGGACAAAATACAACAAACTGTTTCTTCCAGGTCCTGCCTTCTCTGAGAGATTTCTAGTCAATGCAATGAGAAGAACTCAGGTTGGTATTTATTTATTTGGATAATTTCATTTCAGAGCTGGTATTTAGAGATCAGTAATAGTCCGACCTCTCATAATGAGGACTGGCTTCTTGTATTATTGAAGTTCTACCTGAAATCTAGTCATTTAGTGGGTTAACTATGGAAGCAGCATCCCTGGAGAGTGTCACAGCCATGAAATAATTATCTGCCTCACCAGGTATGTTTTTCTCAGCAACTGCTTATTTCTTTAATTGGTCTAACTGATTTTCCCCATCATGTAATGCTCTGAAAGTAGAACATTATTGTGGCTCCAAATAAGTAGAACAGGAAATGTAAATAAATCACTCAGAAACAGAGGTATAAATGGAAAGGAGCTGGTCTTTTAAAGCACTTTGAGAGTCTTAAAAAAGCCAGCTAATTTGTAGACAGTAATTTTTAAAAAATATAGATCTTTAATACTAATATTGGAAAAAATAGATGGAACTGTCTTATAGTCCCTTCCATATATGTACACAACCATACTTTATATTAAAACAATCCTAAATAAAGCTGCTTTCTTTCAAAGAAGCTGATTCATTATTTCATGACAGAATCCTGATCTATTCAGGAAGCATTCCTCAATAAAGCCAATACAAATCTTGCTCAGTTAAAGAGGGCAAGAAAATAAACTGAGGACAATGACTCTGTATATTTGTCAGGTATCACACTATGTTTTAATGTGACCATTCCACTCACAGCAGTGGATTAGCCACAAAGAATTGTGAGTGCAGATCTAAGCATTACTCTTCTTCACATAGCTGAGGAGTCACCAGTGAAAGAATGAAGTTCCACTGAGATCATCATTCTAACACCACTGAAAAAAACCATAATTTTAAAAAATCACAGCATTTTTAAAAATCACTAGCCATTAGCTGCTACTTGCAGAACATTATAATGCAGTGCTCACTGAATACCTAATTGGATTCAACATCTGCTGAAAGGTTAATAGCCGTGGGTTTCCCTACATTTGGTGGCCCTTCCAACTATTTCAGTGTAATTACTCCCTACAAACTCACAATGCTAATCATCAACAGTCTGAAATAGTGCAGTGCCAAGCTCTGAATAAGAACATTTTGCTAATGTAAAAGCAAAACATTCTCTGTAAAAATAAAAAATCAACCTTGTGAGAGCAAGGTCTGTGTAGCTGGTAGGTAGTCTTATGGAGAATATAAGCTTGTGTCTGAATAGACAAGGTATTGAAAGTTCAAGTTGCCTTAGCTAACAAGTGACCTGATATTTTTGTTGAAGACAGTGGAATCATTAATGATGGGGGGAGAATTTTGAGACTGAATACTTTGTCCTTCGGCTAACTACTGATGCTCTCCTTCTCTCCCCCACAGGCACAAAAGGCATTGAGGATGCAGAGATTCCCCTTTCTGAAGAGCAGGTTGGAGGGAAGCTCTCAAGGGGGAATAATCAGCTGCTGTTGCACTCTATCCCAGTGTGCATCTTTCCAAGAAGGTTTATAGGATGTAAAGGTCAGTGCCAAACTGTCAGTTCGGCAGGACAAACATTCAAAATCTTAATTACTCCTAACAAGTGAATCTGATGGGAGTGCACAGAACATAGTAAATGAGGCTGGAAAAGATCCTGGGAGGCCATTTAGTTTATCCCTTGTTATTTCTAGTACACCCAGACTTCAAAGAGAAATCCTCCATACCATACCTAGTACTATCAGTATATTTTGGGGAGCTGTTTTGTAGTAGCTGACAGTAGATAACTTGTTTTAGGTGAGTTATAACTTGTCTGTAGTTGGACTATGAGCACAGCAGTCAGAAATAAGTTGGATTGACAGAGTCTACTCTGAAGTAAAAGGGAAAATTATTTAAAGGGGTGGGATGGGGTGGGGAAACAACTACACAAGAGAATCTTGTATCTTTGTATCACAGAATCATAGAATGGTCTGGGTTGGAAAGGACCTTAAAAATCATCTAGTTACAAATCCCCTGATTCCACAAAAATAGTCTCATTTTAATGTGAAAAATTGTTTGCTTAACTGGAACCTCTGCCAACTCTCAGCCTGAGAACAAAGAACTCAGACTGGGAGATCCCTTCCTACCTGTGACTGTCAGAGGTACAGACCCCATCAGTCTTGCTAAAATCTCTTTTGCTGTTAGAATATGTCTGCATTTGACAGTCATGTAATTTTTTGACCATTTCTAAACTTTAGGGGGAATGGACCATCCCTGCTCTGCACTCCCCCAACCTTCCCAATCTCAGTACCTTGTATCCAGACTGACAGGTTGTGGCATTCATCACTGCTTTCTCCTTTCCAAAAGAAAGAGCAGAAGAGGCAAAACTTGGGCTGAGACACAGCTAGGGAATGCCCCAGGAGTCAGATAGCCCAGATTATATATGTTTCCCTGGAACTTAATGGGCATCTGCATGTCCCCTATAAGAGATGTTGATGGACACATGAAAATTTTGGGGGTTTGTGGAAAAAAGAGTCAGGCAAGATCTTAGCTTGCAGGCATTAAAAGCACTGCATCACCCGTCAGGACATTTATGAACTTCACATGAGCCAACTTTAAAAAGAAATCTGTTTCTTTTGCACAAGTCATAATTGGCTAGTCACTAAGGAGTAAAATGTACCAAACAAAATAATGCAGAATTGAACTAGCATTTGTAGCGGTTTTACCACTAAAAAGCATGGTACTGACAAGAAATGTCCGAGAGAAGCCACACACACCCAAAAAGAAAACACACAAGTAACACAGTTTATTTCACACACAGAGAAAACCGACAATAAAGTGCAAAAACAGACAAATTAAGCTTTCCCAGACCCCGTGTTGGGAGGGGAAAGCTCTGGAATAGTGCTGGTTTTTCTGTTGGGGGCTACGGAAGAGTCGCCGGGATAATTAGAGAAGGACTGCGACCTCAGCTCTCCCAGGGGGTTCCGCAACCGACCTGAGGAACCTACAGTAGCGCCGAGCCTCCGCTCGGCCTTCTGAAGAAAAACACTCAGCCAGTTAGAAACCGCGAGCCCCCCCTCCCCCTCCCTTCCCCAATCCCGGGA
>VYZS01063283.1:0-11007 GCA_013400695.1 Neodrepanis coruscans
GAGATAGAGATAGAGATAGATATGTTGCTTGCTGGCTAACACAGTTGTTATACACTGTACACCTCCATAAACTGAACTAACTCAATAAGCGTTTTTTAAGGGGGTGGTCAGTGACCACTGAAAAAATACCTTTCTTTTTGTGGTTATATATGTATAGGCCAGGAATGTGCGTGTTTATAGTTCAAAAGTGTAATTTTGAGCATGATGAAATGGGAAATAGAATATAGGCATGGATAATGTCTTAGTTACAGGAAGTTTTTTATTTTGTTTTTATTTTATTCCTTTTTCCAACATTGTTTTGGAGGGACTGTCTCTTTAAGGAGGAATTCCTGCCCCTTTTCTGGAGCATGGAGGGAAAGAGAAAAAAAAAAACAAAACAACCAAAAACAAACTGGAGCGAGGAAGTGGAACTGGCTCTCTTTCACTCTCTTCTTCCTGGACCGCAGGTGCTGATGTGACTGTGAAGTTTCTGCATCACCATTTCACACCAGAGCCAAAGGCACTCAGAATCGCGCCATTATCAAAGAATCCCAGGGTTGGCCCCGCCACTGCTACTCACCCTCTGCTCCAGCTGGGAAGAGAACAAAAGTGAAATGTATCACTGCCACCATGGCAGCCCATACAGGGAACCCCAGCCACTTGCCTGGACCACCACCAAATTGACCCAGCTCACGCCACAGGAATCACTGCTCCTGCTGCTCATCCATGTCAGGACAATCTCTGCTGCTGCTGCACAGCAAGATAACACACTGTGCCAAAGGCAACATGTGACAGGGAACAAAGAGACTTTGAACTAATACCACTGCTGCAGTTAAGGCCAGAACCTAACCAGGTGACAGAGTGGCCAGTTTAATGGCGTAACTCCCGGTGAGCAATACATTATTCTTGGGGTTTTCCTTTTGCCCCTGTTTTTCCATTCTTTCTTTTCTTTAGTTGGGTGGGCAGAGTGGTTGGCAGTGAGGACCATCTGCTAGGTTTCTTTCCGTTTTTCTCCCGGGGGACCCCATGACATGATGAATTCTAAGATTTTTCATGAGTAAGCCATTTCTCTTGTATTTCTGTGGTGCTGCTGTTTTCCTTGTCGGTAAACTGTTATTTTTTCACTTGTACCTCGTCTCATTTTTATCTCTTTATATTAGGGAGAAGAAAAGGAAAGTTGGTTCATTTTACTGGAGTTTCCACCCAAATATTTGTCTTTGAAACAAGATAAATTGTTAAACAAAAAAGAAAGCTCTTAAAATCAAAGCCACTGCATGGCTGCATCTGAGTGCAGCTAGGTCATCTAGTCCAATTGCCCCACAGTGAGCAAGGACTTATAGCTTATAGCCCTGTCCCACCCTGATACTGAATGTTTCCACGGATGGGCCATTGCCTATCTCTCTGGGCAACCTATTCACCTGTTCCAGTGTTTTACTATCCTCAACGTAAATAATTTCTTCCTGATTTCTCATCTGAATCTATCCTTGTTTGCTTTAGAATCATTAACCCATTTTGATACCATTGTATCAATACAGGCCCTACTAAAAAGTCTGGCCTCCTCTTTAAGTACTCTGACCCTCTTTAAGTACTGAAGGCCACAACAAAATAACCCTGGAGCCTTTTTTTACCCAGGCTGAAGAATCCAGTTTTCTCAGACTTTCTCCATAGGACCAGTGTTCCATACCTCTGATTTTCAGGTGGCCCTCCTCTGGACTTGTTCCAACAGTTTTATGTCCTTCCTGTTCTGGGGATTGCAGACATGGACACAGCACTCCAGTTAAGGTCTCACCAGAGTGGTATAGAGGGGCAGAATCTCCTCCCTACTCCTTCTGGCCACACTGCTTTTAATGCAATCCAGGATACAATTGGCTTTTTGGACTCCAAGTGCACTTTGCTGAATCACGTCCAGCTATCCAACCACCAGTATTCCCAAGTCCTTTTCCCTTGCAATCCTTGAACACTTGGAGTCAGTTGCAATAACCTCCAAGAAAAGATTTTATGTCTGATTGGTTTTAATGCTCATTTGGTTGGGGTGGTTTTGGTTTTCTGCCTACAGGCAAATATAAGCCAATGGCTTTGTACTGCTTGGGGATGTAAAGTACCTGACCACAGCTGTGCTTATGTAGTGACTACATACAGTCACACTTACCCTCTCTGACTACAAACTTCCCCTTCAAAATTTTGTTATAATTTTAATTCTGTTTTTAAATTGGTTTTTTTCCTCTCCATCCCCAACTGTAATGGATTTCAGGTGCATGTGCAGGGCTAGCATGCGGAAGCAGCAATCACGTGGTGTGGGCACCACCAGTGCCAGTGTCACACATTCTCAGCACATTCCAGCCACTTCCACTGCTTCCCCCATTACATGTCACTGGCGCCATGGTAACTGGGAGCAGGAAAGGTGTGGCCAGGGCTGACCTGGCATGGGGCTGGGCAGGTCCCTGTACATGTGACCCACAGGCACTGCAGGCACAATGGGGCTGGTCCGACCTGGGACTTCTCTGTCAGTGCCTCAGTTGGCAGTGCCCGATATGGGGCAGGTGCCAGGAGCTGGTGGTGGCCAGAGCCCATGGTGCTGGTATGGGAGGTTTTATTACCTTCTGACATTCCTGTGCTGACCCGCCTTGAGTGGAAAAAATCCCTGTGCCACCCCCACAAGTATGCAAACTGGTATGAACCAATTATCTTGGCTCGTCAGAGAACAGATCAGCAAGATACACCTACCCTAACAACAGGGAGCTCCCTGCAGAAATCAGTGGGCTGCCTGACATCAGCAGCAGTTGCAGCCCATCTCCCTATGGTCACTCCTGAGATCACCTGTTAAACACTCCTGGATCCAGATATTTTTAAATAGGCAGTTTTGTGCAGACCATCTTCATGGCTCCTATTGCCCAAGATCAATTAACATAACCAGCTTGGCACCATCACTGTCAGTGGGAAGGCATGTCAGTTAAATGGAAGGTACTGGAAGATGATGCTTTGTATTTCTGGTGATCTGGCTGGACCTATCCCCACACCTGCGCATCCAGAAAGGACATGCAGTAATGAGAAAAACTTGGCCAAACTGTCCTCTGAGGCTACATACCTTCTTGTGATGGGACATGCCCATTTCTCCAAAAGTTAAACTCAGCTGATGCTTATTTTCTGGATTTAAAACAACTTCTCTTTGGACAGCCATGCTTTTACTGTGGTCATACAGCATATAATACACATAACAGCCTAAAGTTTAGTTAAGATATTTTAGGACACAGGCTGGCATTGCAGAAAGAAAAGTAAGTAGCCACTAATGAAAGAAATAAGAAGTGACTAGTAAAATGGAAAGGGTTGTCAAGCATTGGAACAGGTTGCCCAGGGAAGCAGTTAACTCGCCAACCCTGGAGGTATTTAAAAATTATTTAGATGTGGTGATCAGGGACATGATTTACTGGTAGACTTGGCAGTTAGACTGGTGGTTGGATTTGATCATCTTAAATATCTTTTCAACCTAAATGACCTTATGATTCTATGAACTTGCAATAGTCCCTCAACTTTTCAGCCTGTGATAGATCTTTAATACCTGACTGTTGAAAAAAATAAGCAATATAGCAATGATGAGATGGTTGTTCATCAGAAAGCATCTGTTGCTCCCAAGTAAACTGTGATGGAGAAGCAAAGGAAAAGTTTACTTCAACATAGAAAGATAGTTCAGTCAGTCTTTTATTGGGAAAGCATATAAAAACTGATTGAAAGAAAAAGAAAGATAGAGTCTTTCATATTACATCAGCAGCTCCTAATACAAGTTGGGCAAACTTCTTCCAAGGTATTCCACCTAGTGAATACTGTACTTAAAGGATAATGAATATTTTAAGTCACAAAAACAGCTCTTGAAAAGAAGCAAATTTTATTATGATCCTGAAAAAAAAAATGCAGCTAAAAAAAAAAGAAAAAGAAAAGGAAAAAAAGAAAGAATTTCTATAACCTTTGAAGTCTGAATTCACAACATGGGACAGTTCCGTACAATGCAAGTTTATAGCTTGAGGATCAGAAACACAGAGAAATCAGTGATAAAGCCTATTTAGCCATGAAAAGGTCATTTTCAAAATCTTTAATAATCTGTCAATTTGTGTATAAAATAGCAAAATATGAGCTAATGTGCCCAAAAGAGCTACCTAAAAATCAGCATTTTTAAAAAGAATGCTGGTCCCAGTAAGATGGCCAAGTAACTGACAAAGGGACTTTCAATTAACCCAAAATTTCCAGCAGATAATAGAATGATGTTAAATGTAGGGATGAAATTCAGTCATTTCAGAAAAACAGCTGATACTTAAATGAACTGTTTAATGAAGAGACCATTCACATTTTGAGTGAAGATTCATTCTGAATTTAAAGTAATTTAATTAAAAGGTGTCATGTCTAACTTGCACAGAGATATTATTTATGCTTGAATTTTCTGAGAAAAATAAAAGACAAACAGAAGAATATTTGAAAGAAGCATGAAGTATTATATTATCTTAAATTGTTGCCTAAGATCAGAGAAAAAACTTCCAAACAAAATTAATAGAGGTAAAGAAGGTGCAGTTCTTTAATGGAAGTTTCCAGATCCAAAAGAGAGAAAAATAGCCGTTATGACGTTGTATTTATAATATTCATCAAAACTTACACTCCTCAATACATCCAACCACAGTTCATCTCACCCCTGTGCCCTTCTGTGGATCCAGCCCCCACTGGAGTTTCTCCAGATTCTTCAGGCCTCTATTTTGTCTTGCTACCCATGCTATCTCCAAAAGAATGGTAAACATAGCTTCACAAACCATGGGAAAGGTCTTACAAGAAAGCTTATGATTGAACAACATAGTCAAGCTAAAAACCCAGAAATACCCAGAAATACAAAAGAAATTAAAATCACTAAGGATCACTTCTTTAGCTCTGCAAACAGGCAGAGCTACAGGTGTTTCCCAAAGCACATGATTATCCTGCAGAAAGTTTCTGCTAGTTTAGCTTTTCTCAAAGTCACTTTATAGGGTTAACAATATATTAGAGTTATTAATATATTTTTGTGTGTATAGTTCAGAAATTTTTTTAAGTGAAATCTCACACTCTTTACCAATTAGTACACACAAAAATTTTTTTCTTTTGCATTATCTTCGTGATTCAGGTTCAAAATTCTAGTGTTTTCTGGAAGTAAACATTAAAACTAACCTTGTGCTTCGTCTTCCTACTGTACCTAAAGTAGCTGGATATTTCATAAAAAGCCACTACATACAGTTTCTCTCCATTGATGCTTCTGCTCTCATATGTCAATTATTAGTCAGATTACTTGACCCCCACGGAATAAAAATATCATTATCCTTTTTCAAACATTAATTATAAAAAATGATTTTTTTGAATCTTTTTAATAGGCACAGGAAAAACTGTAATTACACATATATAATATGCAGATGACAATCAGGAACATTCATAACTTCTGGTACCATAGGCCAAATCCCGCTGAGGGAAAGGGAACCTTTCAACAAGCACAGTGAAATTGAGATGAGCTCATAGTGCTTTGAAACCATATAAATAGGATATGGCAAATTTTATTGCAGAAATGAACTATGAAAAATCACTCAAAAACTTATAATCCCTTCTGTTCTGAGCTATATTTCACATCAAACACATTTTCAATAAATATAAATTGTAAAGGTCCATTAGTAGACTGCATTTATAGTAGCAACATTTGGTATGGAAGAACCGTTCTCTTATGACAATATTGGTCTGCATAAAAATGTGAGCTTTCGGATCTGGTAAAAGACATAAATCTTCATGAAAATATTCCTTCAGAGCAGTGTTCTATGTTTCTTTTTTTTTTCAGAAACATACCGTAACAAAAACCCATTAAAGAAAAACAAAAGATAACATATTAGATAAATAGAATGCAACTCCAGAGCCATTTGATTCAGCTGCTATACAGTACTTAGGAGTAAAAATTGCTTACATTTTGATTGTGTTCACTCCCTCCTCTACATGGTATAAAGGGGATTGTTCATTTCATCCCAGAGAAGACACACTCTTCCTGGCTACTGCAACTATACTTTATAATAGCTTCTACTTCCCAGCAGTATAACTTTTCCTCAAACAAAAAAAACCAAGAAACACAAGAAAAATCCAGCAATTCACCTACAGGCATAAAAAATGTAAACATATCCTCAGGACAAATAGAAGTGTGACAATACATCAAGCACTAATAATTTATTTATTTTTTAATAATTCCAATTATTTATTTTAGTCTATAGATAAAATCAAGAGCTAGAATATTTGTCTCCTCTAGGAGAACATAAAATAATATTGCAGAGAGATCACAGAAGAAAAATGCATGAATCACACATGTGACATCATATACATCATATACAAATATTCATTTCTACTAAGCTGACATTGAAATACCATGTCAGTCTAAACAATATAACAGAAATCAGCACAAAACAATTGTACAGCAGTGTGATTGGAAATCTGTCATGAAAGACCAAATTCTTTTCCATACTATGCAGGTGATTACTTATGACAAGCTGAAAACAAATAGGAAAGGTAAAGCTTAAAAATTTTTTACACGCTTTTGCACAGACTTAAATGACATCATAGTGAGAAAAGGAAAGTGGAATGAGCTCTTAGGCATATAGGCTAGTGGCACTTTTGGGCTGATCAACTAATGATATTAAGAAACTCAGGAAAACATTTCAAAGCTTCTGTTTAGCAAACTCAATACACCTCAGTTGTCCTCTTTTACAGTTTAGATAACAGTAATGACCTTCTGAGGTTCATTTCAGGTGTCTTTGATCTTTCAGACAGAGCCCATTTCAAAAAGACAGCCTGTGTAATGCAGTCTTTTTGCCAGTGAGGTGTGCAAAGCAGATATTTTTGAAATTTGAAAACTTTGATTATAAAGTTCTTCATAAATGCTATTAATTACAATACGTACGTGGCATCTGAACTTCATTTATTATCAGAAATGTACTTACATGCTGTTATGGGTTAACCAGGGAAGGGCAGGAGGGAGGTGTCTTTTAAAACATTTTTTCTCTTTTTCCTGAGATAGTGAAGCAAGTGAAATGGCTGGACCCTAGCAGCTCAATGGGAGCAGTGAAAGGGCAGCACCACTGCCGTGCTGGGCACAACACAGCCCCTGCCAAATGCACCGCGGCTTGGAGTGCACGTGGAACCTCCTGCCTTCTGTGGCGGGTGAAGGTAGGCAGAGCCCACACGTTGGAGACAGTGCACAGAGCCACCTAGGACGGTGGCCAGGGGGATCGCCCCGTGGGCAGTGCCGCTGGCACCCCAGGCTCCCCCCAGGTCCCTGCAGTGCTGGCAGCGGGGCAGGCAGCAGCCCCTTCCCATAGTGAGTGCTGCCTCCAAGGATTTTGGAAGCAAATGCTGCCATGTTTACCTCGTGGTCAGGTCCGCAGAGAGGGTGGCACCCAGTGCCATGTGCCACCAAACCAGGCTGCCAACCAATGGAAAAGTGGTGTGCAATGTAAAGGGAGCAAGAGAAAAACAAGAACACAAATACACTATAAAAGGGGCAGAAATGGAAGTCATCTCTCTCTTGGCTCTCTCTCAGAGCAGGCGGTGTCATGACATGACCACAGCTTCAGCAGTGCCAGTAGAGGCCCATGTGGCTTCACGCAGCAGCGATAACAGTGCGATATCGCTTCCCTTTGGGTCCCCCGGGGTTTTCCTTCCACTCTCTTTATTTTTTTCCAGCAGCTCCAGAGTGGGACCCTGCCGTATCACCTTCCCAGCACTGTCCATGTGGCAGTACTCCTTCCTCTCCCTCTACAGCCCAGCAGGCAGCCCAGAGCAGCAGAGTGGTCATTCTTTTTGCAGTTGTTTTTGTTGGGTTATTGTCTGGTTTTGGTTTATGCGTATAGGATTGTGTTAGTTTAGCACAGTAAACAAAAATTACCCACCAAAATCTGGATAAGAACTCGTTAGGGGGATTAAATGTGAGAGAATTTATTAAATTTAAAGCAGGGGTGGGGGAAACAAAGAGAGAGAGATTGCCCATTCCATTCTCTGTGCGTGGCGGGGGGGTGGTGGTGAGGAAGGGAAGGAAACAAACCAGCGGGAAAACTTAAACAAGAACAAGTAACAGAAATGGCCCCAGCAATCCTTCCCACCCCTCTTTCTCCCAGAAAAAGGAATGTTAAAATAAAATCAAAGTGTCTAGGTAGCAGTCCTGTCTTTCCCAGCTTGCCATCTCCATCGTTCCTGCAGCCTGTCCCTGACTGAAGGGGGAAGGAGCAAAATACCTCTCCCCTTTCAAACACCGTGCCGACACCTCCCCCACCGCCGCTGCCCTCCAATCAAAAGCTGTTCCACTCCCTCTCTGATGGCCACGTCAACAAGATGTCTGCATCCATGTCCTCCATGTGTGTCCCCGGTGGTGGTGGGGGGGGAAGACGGGGGCCACTCTATGCCTGAAGTCCTGCAGGCTTCCATCTCAAACCCAATGGCACCGGTCCTCCTCATCCCTCCAGCTCTGGACCTGTGCCTCCGTGGGAAGGGCAGGGGTGGGTGGGGCTCTCGCTCCCAAACAGCTCCAGGGTAGGCCTGAGCCGATGTCCACGCCCACACACACACACACACACACATACACACACACACAGAGGTACGAGGAGCAAAACAAGGAAGGAAAACACTTAAAAGGGAAAGCAAAACAAAAGATTCAACACCTCACCCCTCATTCTGGGTTTTGAAACCATAACAAGTATCCCATAGATTCTATAAATTCTTTTGTTGACATCTTCTCTATTACATCTCTCATTTTTTAGTAACATACCCTAGTGTCCAAACCAGGACACACGCTTTAAAAATTTCTCTATAAAGTTTGGACAAATGCTTACTAAAAGACCAAAATCCCACTTACTCTTTTTTTCTCCTAAAAAAGGGAATTTTATACTTCTGTCTTTTTCCCCACACTGACACCAGCAGTGTCCTTAATCCTTTCTGTGAGCTCTGAGAAGGTAGGATTGTATACCCCTACAGTGCCATACTTTGTAACCCATGCTGTAGTTAGCAAATGCAAGAACTGTAAATGCAGAGAAAGGTTGGCCAGAACCCTCTGTAAAACATGAAAGGGAGAGGTGAGCTCTGCTGTTCAAGCAAAACTTGACTGCTGCCCTCAGTATCCCTGAGAAGAACTGTTCTTCTCTTTAATATTTTTCATAGACTGTTCTTCCAAATATTACCTGTGAGAAGCTTACATAGATTCCAAATATGAACCTGCTTACAGATCTCTTTTCTCCAGCAGACTCTTTCGCACAAACTTCATCTTCCTGTCTACGTACTTTTGATCAGCTTTAAGGAATATATTTAATTTCTTTCCTAAAACTCCTCCTATAGACTGCTCATTTTTTTTTAATATCATAGAATTTCTTAACACATTGACATCGCATCTTTCGTCTGCTTATTACTCCAGTAAATGCTTTACTTTGCAGTTGACAATGCAGTTATGAAGGCCCTACTCAGTGAGTTACTATTTGCCTAACCAGCCAAATTATTTAATTATCATATTTTTTTCTCATTCTGATGATCTTCCAAGAGATCTTGTGAGCTAACCTGCTTCCAAAAGCACCAGTGTCCCCTGATGAATCATTTCACATTCTTCTGTCAAGCTACTGTGACCACAAATGGCTTAAAAACTCTATACTTCAACCACAGCTGTTTAAACAAACCTTCCACCTTCTCAGTGACACTAATCCTTCAGAGGCAGTATTATGGGATAGGTTTCTCTTTTGGGAGGAAATTTTTCTATTTCCAATATGCATGCTGGCAGGCACAGGGTAGAGTGGACTGGTGGGGTCTGGAGTGGGTAACCTGCCATGTGGAGGCACGGTGCAGTGCCCTCGGTGCTGCAGCAATCACTCCTGGGGGTCAGGGTTAGAGCAGTGCCTGCAGTAGGTGGGGACTCACTCACCGGTGGCAGGGCAGTGCAGTGGCAGCCACATGATAATGAGTGCACCCTGGTTGGCAGTGCACATGCGCAATGGTGCTGCTCTGTGCTGGGACTGCACTGGGACAATGCTGCCTGTGCCTTCACTGGCTGTGCTGGACTGGTGCCAGAGTGCCATGGCCCAGCAGTGCCCTGGCCCAGTGGTGTCCAAGGCCCGTGGTATTGGGGAGGTGTTGAGACAGGCTTGCCTCAGCCCCAGCCCAGTGGTGCAGCAGGGTGAGCAAGCCAGTGGACTCATGAGAACTTCTGCTGCATGGAGGATCTTGGGAATCAGCAACTGCCTTGCCTGCACACCCTCAACTCTATTTGTCTTTAGCTCTCAGCACAGAAGGCAGCAGAGAGACTTGCGCTCTCTCTCTCTCTTTCTTTCTCTTTCTTTCTCTCTTACCACACTGCCCCTATGAATGGCTCAGCTACTGTCACAGAAAGGGAACCTAGACCTCTCAGGAAGAAAAAAGTCACTGACTGCAAATTTCCCCCCGCCCCTTTCTTTTCAACTTGGAACATTGGTAAGAAGGCATCTGCCCATGGCCTCTGCCTGGGTTGCATCTCATCAAGGGTTGCGTCCACCATCTTTGTCACAGCAGCTGTTTCCATGATATTGGACTTAGAGTTTAAACAAAAAGAGGGTTTTCTTTCTTTTGTTTTTACTACCATTGTTCTATGTTCTATTATATGTATATTTAATAAAAGAGCTGTCCCTTTTTTCCGACAACAAGTGCCAGAAGTCTCAAAACACAAAGATTATATATGCTCAGGTTCAGGTGGGAGTGCCCAGTACCTACCACAGGACAGGGAGTTTTATAATGGGTGGTTTAACTCTGTGAGTCATGGGATATTTCTGGAATATTTGATGATCTAGGTCATTGCAATTGCCTTATTGTGCCAGTTCAGTTGGGTCCGTTATTGGCCCATTAGCAGAGAGGACCCCTCCAAATGGGTGTGAAGGCGCTAATGCCTCTCTAGTGGGGAATTATCACAGTTGAGTCATCAGTGTGAAAATAAGTATTTCCCTACCTAGCAGGGTTTGTCTCTTTGCTTATCTATTGTGGCCTGAGGTG
>VYZS01063287.1:1289-18541 GCA_013400695.1 Neodrepanis coruscans
AAAAAATTAACATTATTGAATAAACACATCGGGGATTGAGTTCCCAAGATGTCTTATCAGGGGAAGAAAAATATCCCGCGGATCACGGTGAGTGGGGGAATAGCGGCGGGGAAGGGGGAGGGGAGCGCGGGGCTGGAGCCCTTTGTGTGCCGGAGCGATGCGGGGCTGGGGCAGGATAATGGGATCAGGGATAATGCGGCGCTTCCTGCGCTGCAGCGCCCGGGGAGGGGGGGCTCGGGGTCGGCAGAGACGGGGGATGCTGAGCTCCTTCTCGGGGGGGTCCTCAGCCTCAGCCCGGGGGATGCTGAGCCCCATTTGGGGGGATGCTGAGCCCCATTTGGGGGGATGCTGAGCCCCTTCTCGGGGGATACTGAGCCGCCCCTTCTCGGGGGATACTGAGACCTGGTCAGGGGATGCTGAGCCCCATCCCGGAGGATGCTGAGCCACATTTGGGGGGATGCTGAGCCCCTTCTCGGGGGATGCTGAGCCTCATCCCGGAGGATGCTGAGCCCCATCCCGGAGGATGCTGAGCCTCATTTGGGGAGATGCTGAGCCCTGATCATGGGGTGCTGAGCCCCATCGCGGGGGGATGCTGAGCCCCGGTCAGGGGATGCTGAGCCCCATTTGAGGGATGCTGAGCCCCATCCCGGGGGGATGCTGAGCCCCATCCCAGGGAGATGCTGAGCCCCATTTGGGGGATGCTGAGCCCCAGCTGGGGGCGGATTCGGCTGCATCCCCCCGAGATACCGCATCCCCGGCTCCGGGCGGGGGGCTCGGGGTGTGCCCGGGGGTCTCTCCCTGCCCTCGGGGTGGGCTCGGTACCTTCGGGTTGTACCCGGGGCTTCCATCCCCTCCCGGCTCCGGGCTGGGAGGTGGGGGATGGGGATCATCCCAAGCCCCCCATTCCCGCCGGGAATGCCCTGGGGATGCTCCAGGGTCGCCTTTTCTTGCCCAAGAAGCTTCTGGCAAGGCGCAGGTTTCGGTGCCATCCCGGGGGAGCCGGGAAGGAGCCGTTATATAAAACCTTTCCCTGGGTCTCCTTGGTGTGGGAGCCGATTTAGGGCAGGTTTTGCAGGTCCGAGGGTACCAACTTTGGGTTACATAAGGTGTTCCCACCTAACGGGCTGCGGGAGCCGCTGGTTTTTTTTGGGGGGGGGCACGGGAGTTTTTCATCCTCGGCGAGCGGCTCCTCGCCCAACCCCAGGGACACACCCATCCTCATCCTCCTTCCTCATCCTCGGGGGCAGGAGAGGCAGCTCTGAAACGGGGCTGTTCGGGCAGGACCATTGCAATGCTCCAGAAATGCAGGGGATGCACAAAATTGGGATTAATGGAGCATTTTTTTGTAATTTTTTTATTTTTTTGGGGAGGAGGGGGGTAATCTCCTTTCAGGAGCCCAGTGGTAAAAAGAGTTGGAAAAGCTGCCTGTGTTTTAAGGGGAGCTGGAGGTTCCTGCTGAACCTCTGTGATGGGCCAGGAGGAACATGACGCATTTTTCTTCTGGCTGAACGCTCTGATTTATGTTTGCAAAAGGAGAGGGCTGGGGGGGGGATAGGAAAAAAAATCAGAGATTCCTGCTCTCATTTGCTGTTGTAGAAACCTGGAATTAGCAAGTGGGATTTAATGCTTGGAGCAGGAGGATAATGGGTGTGTGGCTGCCCTGGTTTCCTGCATCCAGAGGGTGGAACAGACGTGGATTTAGTGGCAGGGCCCTCCCTGTGCTTTTGTCTCCAAGGTGCTTGAGATGAGCAGGAGGATTCACCCCCATCTCAGCCCCTCTGCAGCAGCATCATTAAAATGCCTTTTTTTGTGGCTATTTTATGTATTTCCCCCCCTTTTTCTACCCAAATTGATGCCCAGTGTGTGTCAGAACTCGGGCTGTGGGTGCCACCCGTGGCCAAACTCGCCCATTTTGATGGCACAGGGAGGTGGCATCAACACTGCAGTGGTTCTGGGCATGGTAAACATCATGTAGGACACTCCTGGAGGGGCTGGCCTTGAAAGGAAAGTGGGTTTTGCTCCCCCCCTCACATTAATTCATTTGGGCTTGGTGGTGTTTGCAGCATTTAAATCGTGGGGTTTGCTTTGTTTTTCAAACCCGTGGCGTTTTCCAGGGAAACTCTTCTGAGGAAGGAGAAGGGAGAAAAAAGGGTTTCACATCTCCTGGATGTTCAGCTGTTATGTAAAAAGGGATATGTTGGGATAAATCAGTAACTGGTGCAATTCATGGGGCCCTTTGGGTGTTAAAAGAACCATTTCAGCTCGTGCACTTGGGGTTTGGGTGCCCCAATCCTTCATATTTTATTAAAAGCACTTTGGGAAAATGTTCTTTCTGCTCCACCAGAGGAGCTGCACCTCAGAACAGGGACCCTGAGCAGAACTGTCACTGTCTCATACATATTTTCTGCTTCCCACCCCTCCTTAAAGTCATCTTTTGGTCTCCCCATCTGTGCTGGGAGGGCTTTGTTCTCTTCCAAAGGAGTCACAGTAAGTACAAGTGCAGAATCCAGGGCCCAAGGTGTGGTTTAAAGCAAACACTGCATTTTCTGCTTTGCTTTAAACCATTAAAAATGCATCTGTGATGCTGGGAATGGAGGAACCAGGGGGGATGCAGCAGCCACTTGAAATGTGCTCCCCACCCCAGAGCTCTGCAGGGTGTTGAACTCTTGTTTGTGGCTACTGCAAGAAAAAAGAAAGATACATTTGTTTTTGACCTAAAATCTGGCAGAGGCAAGATGTACCCTGGGCTGTGATAAAATCATGTTGCCTGATAGCTGCCTGGTCATAATTACCTTCCTGTTCCTGCCAAAGTGTCTCCTAATTTGAGGAAATCTTAATAAGCTTTTTGTCAGCCCTTCTCCCAAGCCTCGTTGTGCGCTTGCTTCCATCTGGGTGTGCAGCTCTGCAAAGGCTCTGAGGAGGATCCACTGCATCAAAACATCACAAAATTGGACCAAAGGGCTCTGTTTGTGTTGTGTCACCCCTGGCAACAGACTTTGGGGCCATTTCCCTGACAGCAGTTGACTCAACGTTGAGCCAAGTGGTGACTCCACTGTGTGGGTGCACAGAGGAAATTTTGCATATGACCAAGGCATCAAAAAAATAAGAGATGTGGCTCTTCCACACCCCTCAGAGTGTTCTTTCATGCTTCTGCTGCAGGTGATGCTGCCAAAGTGGCCAAACCCTCCCTTCCTGCCCTGATTTTTGGTGGGGTTTTTTTTTGATCATCGAAGTGATGAAAGGACTTGCAGCTGCAATAAAAATATTTTATCTTCCCAGTTGAAAGGGCAGCAGTTGACTTGTGTTTTGACACACGCTGGTGAATAATGCAGAGCTTGATGCCTTCCCTCCTCTTTTATCTCTGGGGTGACACTGCAGCCTGTCAGCTCTCCCCTGGGAATAATTGTGCCTTGTCTTCTGCTCCTTCTCTTTGCAGAGTGATCGTCTCCTGATCAAAGGTGGGAAAATAGTCAATGACGACCAGTCTTTCTATGCAGACATTTACATGGAGGATGGCTTGATAAAGTAAGTGGGGCCTGGGTTTTTTTGGGGTTTTTTTTGGGGGGGGTGGGGATGCACAGAAATGCACAGCACATCAGCCAGGGAATGGGGTTAGTTCCAGTGAGCTCTGTGGAAAAAAAAAAAAAAGGAATATTTCACCTATATCTTGGTGTTTAAGAAAGGAACTTTGAAAGACAAGGTGTTGAATTAAATAAAGAGTTGGGCCCAAAGCCCACTGGCTCAAAGGAGGCTTAATTTTAGCCATGTGAGTGGCCCCTTGCTGAGATGACACATGTGTTTGAAGTTATCTGTGTGGTAATGCTTTCACTGAATTATGACTTCAGAGATTTTGAATGCAGGGTTCAGTGTCCTGACACAGTTAATGCTGCTTTTGGGGTGGGAGCCTGGACTTAGGTGACCTCTGGAAGTCTCTTGCAGTGCTGTTTTCTCTGGGTCTGGGATGCAAAGATCAATCCAGGCCCCCTGAAAGTGAAGAAGGAGGCTGTGGTTTGAGAGGTTCAGAGCTTTTTCTGGTGTTCTCAGGGCTGGAACATTCGTTTCTGGCACGTTAAATATCTTACAGATTTCTTTGGAAAATTACTCCTAGGGAAGAGAAAAAAAAAATGGACAAGCCAGAGGTTACAAACAAGGAATTTTCCTGTTCTGGCTAAAGAGCCCAACATGTGCTTTGTTAATCAAGGTTAAAAGTTAAAGGAGGCAGCCAGAGACAGCTCATGAATTGCTGTGTGTCACCCACTGCTGGAAAGGGGGCTGTGAAGAGCTGGGCTGGAGGCATCTCTGAGGGTCTCACCAGGAATTTGGTGACCAATACCTGCATGGATTTGTGTTTGTGCAGGAAAGCAGGACAACAGAGAAGCAAACCTTCTTGCAGTGCTCCCCAAAGCCCTGATAAAATCTGAATTGCTGCTAGAGCTGGAATCGAGTGTTGAGCTGCCACTGAATTGCTGCTAGAGCTGGAATCGAGTGTTGAGCTGCCCCTTGGACACCCCAGTAAAGCTGGTTTTGGTGTAGGACCTGCACAGCCCCTTCCCCAGCTGCTCCTTCTTTTCCTTCCTTTAATCTTGCCCTGATATCCTGAAGGAATTGCACCCTTGACTCTCCAAGGGGAAGGATACAACACCCTCCTCCACGTGTGTCCTGTTTTATATGGAAAAAACCCAAGCTGCAGCCAGGTCAGGTAGCACAGGGGTGTCTGCTTACACCTGCCTGTGCCTGATGTGCTCCTTTGGATCCTGTTTTTTTTGCAGGCAAATAGGAGAGAACCTGATTGTGCCAGGGGGGGTGAAGACCATTGAAGCCCACGGCAGGATGGTGATTCCTGGAGGGATCGATGTCCACACCCGTTTCCAGATGCCAGAGCAGGGCATGACATCTGCTGATGATTTCTTCCAAGGCACCAAGGCTGCCCTGGCTGGGGGCACCACCATGATCAGTAAGTGGCTGAGCTTTTCTCCCTTCTCAGCTCGGGGCAGGAGCTGTGTCAGGACTTTGCAGCAGGTATTTCTGAGGTTCTGATGTCCAAGGGCTGCTGAGGAAACCTTGTGTAAAGGCTGGGAATAGGGGTGGCAAGGCAGGTGCCACTCTGTGGCAGGGTTTGCTTTACAGATTTTTTGGGTCTCTGCTCCTGCTGGAACCAGTGTCACTGTGACCTCTGGCTCCAGTGTGAGGAGCAGAATCTCCACATTCTTCTCTCTGTGGATGGATGTCCCTCACTGCTCCCACCCAGAGCTTGGTGCCAGTGTTCTCTGTGGAAAACTGGGCCACTTATTTCAGGCTTTTCACGTGCCCACTGCAGCTTTGGCACCAGATTTCTGTTGCTGTCATCCCTTTTGGGCTCACATCCTCTTTTGGAGGAAGGGAGGAATTGGGAAGTGAAAATACCTCAGAATAAAAAGACAGACAGCCAGCCAGACAGACTGAGTGTCCTGCTGACAGCAGGATTACACACTCCTGGTGTTCCCCTGGGCCTCCAAAATGCCTCAGGAATGACTTGCAGGCTCTTGTGTTGTTTGGCCTGTCAGAGCCAGGATCTTAAAACTCTGTAAGAATTTTCTTTGAGCTGGATTAAAAAAAATAAACCCTCTGTTGCAGTGCAGCTGGTCCTGTGGGAACTGTCCCAAGGTGTCCTGGAGTTGCTGAATATGGGAATGAGGAGGGATCAAGGTGTCAAGTGCTGCAATATCTGAGCATGAGAATAAGCTCTCACACACACACAGAGTGTAAAGCTGGTCTCACTGATATCCAGTTCTTCTTCAATTTGCTGTCAGTTTGAATGAATAGCACTGAAATGGTGTTTCCTTTCCAGTTTCACTTCATTGACTTCGTTCTGCTTTGTTTTTAATACACCTGGTTCACACTTGAGTTATCATTTTGTTCTTCCTTGCTAAGTTGAATTAGATCAAAATGACATTCTCTGTCCTCTGACCTTGAAGCAGCAATTTTTTCCCCTCAGTGGCACTTTTTAAAACGTTTTAAGCAGAAATTGCTTTGGCAGAATTTTCTGGAGTGGCCCTTTGCACTGATTGCTTAATTTTACCTCTGCAGAAACTTCTTTATTTGCAAATAAGTAATTTGCTTTTATGAACTGGATATATCTGAATATCTCACTGATGTTGTTTGTGACACATCTCTGAGTTGGGGAGGTTGGAGGAGAATTTTACTTCTCATTTTCCAGGTGTAAAACACAAGCCCAGTTTGGATCATGACCATGATGATGGGGACTAAACTCCACCTTCCTGAGTATCTCAGCTTAAAACACCAAACCACAAAATCACAAAAAAAAACCATCTTCCCAAAGCTTTGCAGCAAAAAGGCATTAATTGGGCTGAGTGGGGATGATGGAGAGACATTTGTGATGGGTGGGAAGCAGCAAGTGGAGCAAAGCAAATGGGGATAAATGATGCAGCCAGACTTCAAAGCTTTTTTGGAGCCTCTGCCCTGTGTCAGCTCAGCTGTTTCCTCAGCAAAATGACAGCGTTTGCAGGAGATTTTCCACAGGGAGAAACCACCAGCTCTTGGTGGGTGGCCTTGGGGGCTTCCCCAGAGCAGGTGGGCTGATAAAATGGGAATTTATCACCAGTGAAAATCATTATTTAGTGTGGTGATAAGTGGGGAAATACAAAGTGAACTGGATTCAAAGTGAACCAATTGCAAACTCTTGAGAGTTTGTGTATTTTAAATGCTGGGGCTTCTGCAAAGAGAATGTGCTCCTGCCATGGCCATGTGTCCTGTGTGTGTGTCTCTGTCCCTCAGGCTGTTTTGGGGAGGGGATAAAAAAAAAAAAGCACATTTTGGATGTGAGCTTTGTGGATAAAAAACCACCCTCATTACTTCATTTGGGCTTTAAGCAAACTTTGTCTTGATTTATTTACAGAATACCTCTCCTCCATCTGTTTTTCTGCTTGAAACACAGCCCTGGTTTTGGGCAAGCAAACAGGTTATTCTGCTTATGCTTCAATTTGCTTCCCATTTTCATGCAGGAGGGCACTTTAAGGCTGTTTACTTTGCAATCATTGGAGGGAGATACTTATTTTTACATGGGGTTTTTCAGCGAAATTAAAACAAGAGCCTTGGGTAGGTTTGTGCTGGTGGTTGGTTCATAAAAACTTGGAGGTGGTGGTGGGGAAATTCTGGTTTTGGCATCGAGCAGGGATTCACCTGGAGTTTTCAGTGACCAAAATTCCAGGTTGTTCCTTTCATTCTCATGGCACAGCCAAGGGAAGAACACAGGGATGTTCTTTCCAAGCCTTGTTCACTGCAGAATGAGAGGTGGAGAATGGGATGGGTGCTGGGATCAGAGGGGTGCTGGGATCAGAGGTGGAGAATTGGATGGGTGCTGGGATGAGATGGGTGCTGGGATGAGAGGGGTGCTGGGATCAGATGGGTGCTGGGATCCAGAGGTGGAGAATTGGATGGGTGCTGGGATCAGAGGGGTGCTGGGATGAGATGGGATCAGATGGATTCTGGGATCAGAATCTCTGTTCTCTGTGTGGCACCAGGGTGGATTTATCCTGGTGGGCAGCATGTCTGGCTCCAGCCCAGTGCTTCCCAGTTCACCCCCTGCTCATCTGGGCCAAGGGAGAGGGGCTGGGGGTGCTGATCCCCATTTTTTCCCCCTGTGTTCCCCCAGCCCTGTGTTCCCTGAGCCTTTCTGAGGTTGCTGCACTGAGGAATGAGGGCTGATTTCTTTGCTGGCTGCTGGTTCCCCCTGGGGCCATCTGAGCAGGAATTCCAGCTATGATCCTTCTGTCTCTGCCCTCCCCAGTGCCAAAGGCAAGACTCCAGCTGACTTTGCTGCTGTGTGAGCACACAGAGATGGTTTTGCTGTGCCCAAAGGATGAATTGGGATGGGATTGTTCCCCTGAAATGACAATTGGCAGGGCCCTTAAAACAATATTGGTGTGGGGGTGTCAGCACTGTGAGTTTTAGGAGAGCACTGCTCTGGGAAAAAAAAAACCTGGATTCTTGCCCTTCTCAAATGTCAGAATGCAGTGTTTGGGCATTCTGTTGGAAGGAGGATTCCAGAATGAGCCACAGGAGATTCTGGAGGAGAGAGGAGTATTAGAAACCCTGTGTCCCATGGAAAGGGAACAGTCCTTGCAGAGTTTGGGAAAAGGACTCTGCCTGGAGTTGCCCTTTACAAAAAGCTCTTTCTGGTCTCTGGAGCCAGGGTTTGGGTGAGGTAAAAGTGACATTTTTCATAGAATATCCTAAATTAGAAGGGACTCAAAGGTCAGTGAAGTCCAACTCCTGGCCCTGCCCAGGACACCCCATTTTGGAGCCCCTACTTTCCCAACATGAGGCAGGTTAATGCCCCAGGATATAAAACAGCCCCTGGAGCTGCTGCAGAAGGAAGAACCACTGCCAGGGACAGGGTGGCCTCTCCAAATATGCTGAGGGCTTGGTCTCTAATTAACTGTGATGGGTGAAATCCCCATTAAAACCAGTGGGAAACACCCCCCCTCCCTGATTTCAGCAGGGGCAGCATTGCCTCTCTCTGCTGCCAGCCCTTGAGAAGGGATGTAGTTAAGCTCTGTATATTCACTGTCTCTCTGATCCTCAAGCCTGTTTAATATCCCAGTGAGAAGTCCATCCATCCAGCCCAGCTCCCACACACATCTCCCCTCCTCCTCCCAGCCCTTCCTGGCTATCTGCTGTCCTTGGGTGAAATCTCTCCTGCTGGCATTGCCTGTGTTGACTCAGTCAACCACTGTTATAATCAGAGGGAGAAATTACAGTGAGAGAAATTACAGCTCTTCCTGGTGACTTGGAAGGCAGCTGCCTTTTGAACTTGCCCTAATAACATGGCCATGTGCACTTTGGGATGTGAGGCCTGTGTGTCTTGGGAGGCTCAGAAAATTAAGGGGAACCTCATGTGGGCTTCCTTTGGCTTCCTAATTCCTTACCCTGCTATTAAAGAGCTCGTGGGCAGGATGGCAGAGGTTTGGAGGGGTCACATTCGTAGGGAGGTGACACCAGGTCCCTCTCAGGTCATCCTGGAGATCAGCACCTTGCTGGGAGGGAATGTTTCCAGCCTGGGGTCCTTCCTCACCTCTTGATTTTGGAACTGGGTGTGACTTGAGAGAGTGGAGATGAGAGTCTGAGACAGGGGGAGCTTAAAATGGAGTTTAGAAAGGGCAAAGGTGTGGGGGGATATTTAGACCCACAGTGAAGATTAAATCATATTCTGCTTTTATTTTATATTCTCAGGGTTAGTTTTATGCTGGTAGAGAGAGCAAGAGGAGTGGTGAGCAGAGGAGGAGGGAAGCAGGGACACAGCCAGAGGTGACAGCAGTGGTCACACAGTGACTTGTGGCCAAGCTGCAATTATAAACCCAAGCATTTGGCATCCCAGAGCAGCAGCCACAGAGCTGCAGTGTCTGCCCAAGGCTCTGGCTGTGTGTACACAGCCCTGCATTGTTCCCCAGGCACCAGCCCCAGTTTTGTTTCTTCTTGCACCCAGAGATGAAAGAGGAACTGTGGGGCTCTTTGGCTTCCTGGCAGTGCTGCTTCTGCAGCAGAGAAGTGTTTCATTCCCCAGAAACACAGGGAAAATGTCCACTTGTACTAAAACATGCTGATTTTTAGGGCTGGAGGATTCCTTGAGCTCTGTGATGAAGGTGATGGCAGCCCCACACAGGGGTGCAGGGTCCCTCCAGCCCTTTCCTCTCCTCTCCCCTCCTTCCCTTGGTGCTTTTTATCCCCCCCCCCAACTTCAGCCACTAAATCTCCTCACTCCAGTGGCTCCCAGCTTCCTGCTGCTGTGTTTGTGGCTTTCATTCAGAGCAGGCTTAAACTCCTTAATGAGAGAGATGGGCAGTTCCCTGGGGTGAGCTCCTCTTCCCAAGCCCTTAAAGCCCTCTAAGTCCATTAGGCTCAGCCTACAGGGAGTGTGCAGCTCCTGCTGCCCTTGCTCTGCTCCCAGGGATGCTGGGGGGGCATCCTCACTTCTTCTGCTGGGCTTTCCAAAGGGCTTTTTTTTTGTTTTTTAATCCCCTCCCATCCTTGTGCCTCTTGGCAGTGCTGCTGTTTGAAGGGCAGCTGAGGGGGTGCTGTGTTTGTTCTGCCCTGGCCCTGCTCCATCCCAGCACTGGGGATGGAGAATATTCCACAGGAGTGCTGGAATGGCAGATGTGCCTGGCCTGGACTTTTCCATGCATCCAAAAAGAGGGATTTGGCAGTGGCTTGGGAGAAATAACCAGTGTTGCCTGTTTCTACACTTAATGCCTCTTACTCCATAGAATGCTGGGGGTCAGGAGTGCAGCTTTCCCACTGCACGGGGGAGACTTTGTTCTGTTGTTTAAGTGCTTTTCTTGTACAATCACTTGATGGTTTAGGTTGGAAAGGACCTTAAAGACCTTTCAGTCCCACCCCCTGCCACTCTTTCCATTATCCCAGGTGGTTCCAAGCCCCTTCCAGCCTGGCCTTGGACACTTCCAGCTTCTCAGGGCCTCACCCCACCCTTAGAGAAAGGAATTCCTTCCCAATATTCCATCTAAACCTGCCCTGCTCCAGCTCAAGGCCATGGCCCTTGTGACAAGCACCAGGAGTTCTTGCTTTCATGTGTCCAGTGCTCTCATCCCCATCCCCAGACCCTAAAAATGGCACAGAGGAGAAGAGCCAGCAGATATTTCTGATGTGCTGTGCCTTTTACAGCCCCTTCCCTCTGAACCTGAAGGGTTCAGGGGTAAAAGTTGGCTCCTGTCTACTGGAGAGGGAAAAAAAACCATCCTAAAAAAATCAAATATAACTCCCCAGCTCTGTTAATACAAGTGCAGGAGGTGTCTGGGAGAGGTGTGCAGGGCATGTGTGTTAAACCTTGCTGGATGAACTGCCTTAATCACCTTCAAGTCGAGACAAGGTCTTAAGGAAACAGCAGGAAATGGTGCCTCAGGCTCTTTCCTCGGCCTGTTTTTCTGGGCAGGGATTTTTTATTTTTTTATTTTGCCTTCCCTCCCAGTGTGCAATTCCTTGGCTTCCCTCACCTTCCCCTGAGCTTGACTCAGCAGAAAAACCACCCTGCTCAGACAGGACCTTTTTCACTTTGTGTGTCAGGGGAAGGAAACAAGTGATGCCTGAAAGAATCAAAGGCTAAAACTCCCTCCAGGATTTCCCACTTGGGCTGGATTTGGGTGAGTGCTGTGTGTGTGGAGTGGAATTATATGTCTTAAATAGATTTTTTTCCCCTCCTTTTTTTCCCCTCCAGCCCTCAGTTCATAGATCCCATCTGTTTCTTAGGAACTGGATTTTTTTTTTTTTTTTAATCTTTCTGGTGAGAAGGGAGGAATGTCTCAGGAATACAAATGAGCTCCTCCTGTCTGGCACACTTTAATCATGCCTGGAAACTGCCAGTTGTTCCCAGCTTGGGGCTGTGCCTGCAGCTTTGCCCAGCCCCTCTCTGCCATGGAAGAAGCCCTGTGCATTTAGCAGGAATGCAGGGATGGGCATTTGGGACTTGTGGCTCCTGGGAAATCTCTTTTCTTCCCCTGCAGTTAATGCTGGGACTCCCTGTGTGACACTGGGAATGTCATTTCATTTCTCTGCCTGTCCACAATGGGAGGTGGCTTTGTTGATGAGGGGCTGTAGCTTTAATTCTAATTAATTAAGTCCACCTACAGCCTTTTATTATGTGTAAAAAGTGGTTTTTTTAAGATGTGGGAAGCACTGGGTGCTGCCAGGCCATGAGATGTCACTCCCTGTCCATCCCAGCCTGGGATCTGTGGAGATGCTGGATTTATTTTAGTTAATAAAATAGATTTTCCATGCAGATGTTAAGTGGGAAACACCTGGCTTGGTTTTCAAAGGGCTGTGCTGTTGGAAGTTCCCCTTCCAGCCACATCTTGGGTGTGTTTCCCAGCAGATTGCTTTGTTCCTGCAGCAGCTACATATGGATATTTTGGGAATCTGGGGGACTCGGGGTGTTTTACATATGAATGAAATTGCCTGGCACAGCCTGCGAGGCAGCAGGAGCTGCTGGAGGAGTTCCTGGAGAACCATCCCATGGTGTTACACAGCTCTGGGGCTGTGCAGGGAAGGGGGGGGGAGTCCCCAAACTGAGCACAGGGAGTGATGGGCTGGCCTTGTGCCCCCAAATTTGGGGTTCCTCGTGGGGCTGGGAACATCCCAGGCTGTTTGAGAGGCCAGTTCAGCAGCCTGGGGGATGGTGTCACAGGATTCTCTCTTTAAATATCCCAATATTGCTTCAAAAAGCTCATTCCAGAGTGGGTGTCAGTTCGTGGTAATTCCCTACAGGTTCTTCTTTCCTGCCGATAAGATTTCTCAGGATTAGGATCAGTGTCCAGAGAGAGGAGTTCAGCCACTCATGGGGTACAAAGTATTTTCTAGACTTTGCTGAGACCTTTTCTCCACTTTGAATGGAAGAAGTTTTGTAAAGGAGGTGGAGAAAAATGTCGATGTGCAGGATGTTCTTAGAAGCAGAATTAGGCCACCCAGGACCGGAGTTTGCTGCTTTTGCTGTTCAAAAACTCTGTAATACAGGGGGAGGTGGATGGAGTGACTCCCACCCTGCAGGGAGGTCCTTGGTGGGAATCCTGGAATGGTTTGGGTTCAAAGGGGAAATTAAAGTGAGGTGTAAAATGCAACAGTTGCCTCTAAAAGCCTTAGTCAAGCTTTAAATTAAATTTAAAGTCAGATATTGTTTCTCCAGCCCGTTTGCCAGAGGGATCCTGCATTGGCAGAGCCCCAGGCTGAGTGTCTGTCCTTGGGTTGGCAGCTCAGGTGATGCCCAGTGCACCCTTTTCTTTGTCAAAAACGGGGCTTTGTGCCCCAAACTTGTGTTTTTTTTTCAAGGACCTGGGAAGACAGAAGTCCAGGCTGGGCTGTTCCAGAAGGGAATTCAGCAGCTGGGAGTGTCTGTTTAACCCCAGACTAATCTAGTTGGGACCTCCTCCAGCTCAGTGATTGCACAGCTCATTTGTATCAGGCTCCCCAGGGTGAGAGAAGCCCAGGAGAGGAACAGCCCAGGGTTCAGAAAAACTGCTGCCTGCTCAGAAAAAAGCAGGTCCTGCTCCTCCAGGGTCCAGAAAAATTGCTGCCTGCTCAGAAAAAAGCAGGTCCTGCCCCTCCCAGCCCAGTTCTGGGCACTGGGGTGGGTCACTCCTCCCCTGGTTGTGTGTGACAGGTGACAGTGGCTGAAGTGAGGACAGGCTGGGGGCTCTCAGCAGAGGGGGCAGTGCTGTGTTGGGGACTGGTGACAGCCTTTTCCTCAGGATGTGGTGTCACTTTGTCACGTCCAGGGGCAGAGGAAGTGTCTGCTCGTGGTCCAGGAGGTGTTTGTGTGGCAAAGAGAGGGAGAGCACAGCCTCACCAAGGAGATTTTTATTTTTTTCCCCCCTCACAAGCTGTGTTAAAAAAAAAAAGTGGTTGTGTAAAACCAGAACTTGCCACGTTATTTTTTTTTTGGGTAAAAATGAATCTTTCTAATCCTGAAAAACATGAAACCTTCCTCAAAGTCCCATTGCCAAAGCTGCACTTGGGTTCCTCTCCATCTCCAGCACCCCTGGGACAAGTGTGGGCTGAGAAATGAAGCTGAGGAGCCCCAAACTTGGCCATGATAATGATGATAATGATGATAATGATGATAATGATGATGGTGATGATGATGCAGCAAATGCAGGATTGCTGCAGCTCCCTGGGCAGTGGAAAAAGCCTGAGGGGCAGGATCCATCTCCAGTGACCTGAGAGGGACACGTGGCTTTCTGTGCTCTTGTTTCTGACCCAGCTCTTGCCCCTTGGATGTGTTTTGTCTTCCCTTGAAACTCCAACCACACCAGGGTTTCTCCCTCCCAGTCCCTCCAGGTTTACAGACCTTGGAAATCTTTGAAGTCCTTTTTTTTTTTTTTTCCATGGGCTTCAAGTGTGGAGAGCAACTAAAAGAAAGACTCAATCTTGGAATAATTTAAATATCTCCTTTGAACTTGGCTCCTCCTTGGCCATGTGACCTCTTGAGACACAGGCACAGCTTGGATGGACAATAAACCTGTAGTGGGGAGAGCTTTTTTGATCTGACCTTAAAACATTGTCATTCCAGCTGCTGCAGAGGGTTATTAATCCTGCCTTGGACATCCAGCTCCCCTGTTCTTTATGTATTTGTGTCCAGCTGGCCTGGAGTTATTAATTGTCCTTTGGATGTAATCAGCAGAAAAGGACAAGTGAAATATCTGCATGACATCAGTGAGGGAATAAGGGAACATTGCAGTCTGCAAATGTAATCAGTGCAGCAGTGTCCAGTTCTTCTGAGCCTGGCCCAGCTTCTGATTTTCTCTGCATCTTAGAGTGCCAGAAACTGGGTCTGAGCTGACAGAAAACAGCATGTGCTGTCTTTCAGGCTGCCTTTTCTCCTGGGCTGGCAGATGTGCAGGAGAACAGGCCTGGGGGAGTGGTGTGAGCCCTGTAAAAGCTGCTCTGGGCACTGATGTTACTCCTCAGAATAATCCCTTTATTCCACTCTCTTGTCCTGGAGGGGTGGGGGGAACCCAACAGTTAAATAATGTGGGAATGAATCCCCACAAAGGGGCAAAGCTGGAGGCAGGATGTGGAGAAAATCCTTCATTTGACTTCTGATCACCTTCAAGTGCAGCAGTTTAGGTCCATCAGGTGCTTTCAAAGTGATTTTGTCCTTGTCCCAGATCAAAAGCAGGACCTGGAGAGTGGCTTAGAGGAGGAATTGGGATGAAATCAGAGCATAGGAGATATGAGGCTCAGCACAAGTGCTGAGGTGTCTTTGTAGGGTGCAGATTTTCAGATTTAATCAGAATTTTTGCTGCTGGGAGGCTTGACTTTGGACCACCTTTGGTTGGGGCTCAGTTTGTGGGCACAGAAAAGTGTCATGATCCCCATGGAAGGGATTGGGAGAATTTTGGATGGAATAAGGTCTGTGATTAGGGGAGAATCTTCCCTGCAGCTTCTTGAGTCACTCAAAGGGCCTGACTCCTTGATTTCCCTCCTTTTCACACCATTGCTCCCAGTTCACACCAGTGCCAGGACAATCCTGGTGCCACAAACCAGCAGCAGCAGCAGCTCCAGAGTTCAAAGCAGGGAGCTGTGCAATTACCAGGCCTGCATTTAATTACAACCTCTCAGCAAAAGGGCAGTAAAACGACAGAATGTGCCACACCATAAATCCAGCAGATTTCATCACATGCAAGTTTGCACTGGGGATTAAATGGCATTAAACAGGCAGATGTGTTTATAGTGATCAAGCTGCTATTTCAAGTTTTGGGGAAGGGGGAATTCTGCCTGCTCACAGTTAAGTTTAGGGCTTTTCACCTTATAAACTCCTCTTTAAACAATAGGCACATTTCATGCCTGGAGGAGCAGGAAATAATGAGTAAAACTGCAAGTGGAGCCCTGAGTACATGGGTTTATTACATCCACAATTTGGGTAACATCTGACCCTAATTCAGCTTTATATTGTCCCTATCAGCCAGTTTTTTCTCCTTGCTGGTGGTGCTGTTCATTAGCTGAGGCCCCAGCAACATTTCAGGCATGTTTTGGATGACACTTAATTAAAGCAGTTGCAAAAAAAAAAAAAAAATAAAATAAAATCCCTTTCCAGGGGAAAGCTGGAAGCAAAGACTATTAATAGAAGCTCCAGGAAGGGGTTGTTTGCAAGCCAAGGCCTGCTCAGATGAGGCAGGATGCAAAAAAAAAAAAAAAAAAAAAAAGAAGAGCAAAAAATGCACATGCCACAATAGCAGGAAGCTATAAACCCCATTAATCCCCACCCAGGAGCACATCCATCCAAAAAAACAGAGTTTTGTTTTCAAGGCAAAGCAAAGAGAGCTGCGTCCAGCTCTCAGTCTGCAGCAATAACTCCTCCTGGAGCTTAGCAAGGGGTCAAAAATATAAAGGCACAGCTCTTAAAACTGCCTTTTTTTAGGTTTTTTTGTGAGGGATTCCAAGTGCCAGGAAGAGATTCTGTGGGATTTTTTGGGGGGGTTCATTCCCCAGCCTTCTGTGCCCACCTCCCTGCCCCAGTGGATCCCAGTTTGGGCAAAGGGGAGCCCAGAGATGATGCAGGTTTTTGGAAAGCTGAGGTTGGCACTGTTTGAGGTGGGGCTTTTTGAAGTCTGGGAGCAGCTGAGTGAAGACAAAGAGGTGTTTCAAGCCAGCCCTGCTGTGGTTTAACCTCGGGGCTGAGCTTGGTGCAGTCAGGAGTTGGACTTGGTGACCCCTCTGGGTCCTTTCCAGCCCAGAGAGGTTCTGTGAATTCTATAAAAGAAGTGGCAGGAATGATCTAAGATTCCTAATTAAATAAATGGGATTATCCAGAGTCTCAGTTCTAATACAGGTTATACATTAATATATGATAGCACTGTGTTAATATGTGATCAGTAAATGCTAAAATGATGCCATCAGCCCCCTGCCCTGTGTAGACTCTGCATATTCCCATATTTTTTGCTATTAAACCAATATTCCTTTATTTCCCCCTTCCCTTTACACCCATTCCCCTCCTTTTTTTGTCTCCCCCCCCCCCTCCTTTCCCATCTCCCAGTGAGCAGCACTGGTGGCAACTGGGTGTCCCCATTTGGGAGGCAGCACATCCCAGTGTGGCTGGAGGCCAACAGAGCCACTGGGATAATGGTTTTTGTGTCATGGGCTCCCTTCAGCTCCTTGTCTGCCTTTAATCCTCAGCCCATTAATCCTCCCAGGGTGGAAACCAGTGACAATACTGGGGGGGAGCAGGAGCAGATGCCCCTTGTGTGGAGCTGTGTGTGGTAATTAAGAGTTGCAGTTAATTAGGGCTGCAGCAATCCTGGCAGGGGGGGTTGGTTCTACAGGTGCTCAAATCCCAGTGCCCCCAGAGGATTGACTGGGAGGGAGATAAACAGACTATCCAGGCACTTTGGAATCCTGTCACTGCTGTGCCAAAGTGGAAAAAATTAAGATTATTTGTAATGCAAAAAATCCTTTTCCTCGTTTTGTTGCTTTGCTTGTTTGCTCCTGTTGCATTTTGGATTCTGCAGCTCTCAGAAGGTTAAAAAATCAAGCTACAGGATGTTTTCTGCTCCCAGCTGAGAAACCACTAACCTTGGCTTTGCCATGGAACTTGCTGAGAGTGTAAGTTAAAGAGAAACATAGGATTAGGGCTGAATTTCACTCCCATTCAGGGAGCCACTACAAGGCCCACAAGCTCTTTAATTCCTCCTTTGAAGGTTTCACCACTGATGAAGTGATACTTAAATGATCTTTTCCTTTTTTATTTTTTT
>VYZS01063293.1:0-21477 GCA_013400695.1 Neodrepanis coruscans
AAAGAAAAAGAAAATGAAGAAAAATCCAAGAAGCAGTAAGCAAGAAGGCTTCACGACCCTGAAGGTCCATTTATGAAAAATATGACCAAGTAAACACACTGAGAAAAGCTCTTTAGAGTAACTGACAGCTGAGGAAAAATGAAGGGTCAGAGCATGAGAAAAATACTTGAATCAGAGGCACTGTTTGTCACTAAAGAATGTAAACATAGAGTTTGGTGGGGTTTGCGTTTCTTTGAGGTTTTGTTGTTGGGGTTTTTTTAACTCTTTCATTCTGACCAGGAGCCCAGTCTTAACCAAATAAAAGCTGGTACAGACGTGTCAAAGTCATGGTTCAGAAACACTGGTTTTGGAGTTCTTGACTCACACAGAGATTTCCTGTGTGACCTTGGGCAAGTCATTTGTCTGTATTGCACTTCAGCTCCTAATCCATGAAGCAAAGACAATGCCTTACAGGCAAGTTATGAGGTTATTAGTGACTGCAAATAGCCATGATGATGGGAGGCAGAGAGGCAATCAGAGAGATATGGGGATCTACCTCCTGCTCAATCCTGAACCCTTGCAGATTCTGTCCAAGATCAAACTTCCCACAAGCAAAATGGCCACTGTATAATTAACACTGATTTCCAGACATATTCCACCTTTTCATACTGAATCTGTATTTCAGTAATAAATGCAGTTATTTATTACTGAAATAATAAATAACTGTGAGTTCCTCCCTGTACAAAAGTTTCCCAGCTGCTAGGGAGAGAAAAGGCTTTGTCCAGCTCTCTGGTCTTCACCTTCTCAACTCCATGCTCACTTTTCCTATCTCCCTCTCCATTCCCCCTGCTGCTAAGGAGATACAAACATCCATGATGTCCCAGTTATAAAGGGTGGTTAGAGTCTGCAGGCTAGTGGGGAAGCAGATACTCTCTCTGAGCCATTTTCAGGTTTAATATTCTGTTCAAATTGCACAACATTGTTTAAAGAAAAACACCGACAAGAGCCACCATTTCAAGTCTATTGGGGATCTCCCATGTGGGCCCCTACTTGAGCAGCAGTCCCTGGGCCCTTCAGAGTACATCTTCATTGGTTCAGCAAAGCTATGGAACCGCAGTACTCACCCGAACCTGGAGCTGTCAAACAAGGAAGTGCGAGTTCCCCTAAGGATGCGGCTGATTTCTGGCCCAGCTGCAGGGCTGCCCTTCAGCCCCCACCACTGCAGCCATGCCCTACTCCTTGCATGGGAAGCACACTCTGAAAGAGCTGACTCCTCTCCAGCAACAGCAAAGATCCTTTTATTATATTAAAACAACTGAAAAGACTTTCTTTCAATCAACTGTTTTGCTGAATAACTTCTGACCTACTCTAGCCAGAAACAGGTTCTACTAATTTGCAGCTCTTTTTTTGCTGTTCATACTGTATGATTACTTAATGGACATGTTTATGACCAGCAAGGATGTTTTACCAAAAGAGTTATAATACATGAAGTCATAAATTAGGAAGAATCCAGTAACTAGTCGTTAATTAATAACTTTCATTCATTCATGGCAGGTTTTTGACCTTTGCCCCGTTGAGCTGGAACCCTGAAAATAACTGTATTTGACTTCTCTATTTTAGTTCATTTTAGAAAGCATCCCAATTTGCACTATTTATTTTTTAAAAGTAAAAGCAAAGCTAGTAAGCAGACTCCAACCCTGCAGCCTAAAACATACAATGTCCTGTGCTGACACAGCATCCCATTTGTGAACAAGATCTGCTGCAAGTTCCAGGATTATGACTAATTAAACATCATTATTTCAATGATGGCTTTGACTGAGGCAAGACACTACACTAAATTACAGAAGACAAGCATGTAAGTTCGAAGGGATGGCTGAAAACAAGCACAAAAATACCTTTCAGATTTTGAAATCCCAGCCTTCACTTGACTTTAAGTCACTAATCAGCCAGTTTTATGACAGAAAGAAAACCCACAGTAGCATTTCATGTTACCACTCTGAAAACTTAGTAACTAATCAGACTTATACATCAATAATTTCGGAAGATCTCACAAGAAACAAGCACAGCATGTGAATTGCACATTTTTATCAAGAGAATTTCCTAACATCTGTTTTTTATATGTCTATGCTGCCTAGCAGAATGCACGAGGAGCCGCAATATAGTTGCCTTTCAAGTTTTCATATCCTCTTGGACAGCATACTAAATTCTTACACCATGCTTTTGGGAGCAGCTAATAATTTTGCTGCTCTGTTTAGTATATCTTAGCAGGACAAGGTGTAGAAGCTGAGTACCTGCTCTCTGAGAAGGAGCTCCCTCTAACTGGATTCACGAGAAAACCTAAAATGTCATGGTTAATTTTTAAAGGTGGTCCATCGGAACAGCTTTGCATTACTTAGGAGCCCAGGAAGTTGGGCATCTCTAACTTCTTTTATTCAAGAAGTCAAGAAAAGCAAAAATTTAAACAGAAACCTAGAGGCTTTGTCTTGGTGCGTTCCTATGGCATTTGTCAGTGAGGAAGGGAGGAGTGTAAGAACTGAAATCACTGCATCGCACAGGAGGTGTTGCAACAGGCACGCTCATTTCAATGCCCCTGGCTTGCCCTCACTCCCAAACATCTCCCATACACACCACAGAGTGTCAGTCAGGGTGGTGAAACCAATTTCCAGTCTGGGCTCCATGAAGATGTGAGTAGGGTGGGAGAACAGGTACAGAGGGGACTAAATTGTTCCCAGACATTGTGTTCATGCTGACATCACCATCAGAAGTCCAGAACAGGTGAAAAGACCTCCTTTCCAGTACTGTCATGGGGCAACAATGCACCTTGCTTTAAAGCATTCTGTCCCCAGAGTTGGGCAGCAGCATACATGTGTATCGAGACTGTTAAACCAGAATGCTGTCACTCCCAAGAGTGGCTTTAACAGGAGAGCTCTAGTCAGTAAACCTCCTCTTTCACAAGGAGGTTTTCAGTATTCCTCTTCACCCTCATTCCTCTCTCACCCTGTCAGGTCACTGCCCAAGGTGGTAGGTGTTCTGTACTGCTACTTGCCATCCCAGGTTAAGAAAGCATTAGGCTTCCTCCTCCTGCCCCCATCTCCAGATAAAATGAGCCAACTATGTGTCAGCAGTAAACGGAGGTGATTAGGAGCAGCATACCTTAAGTAAACGCAGAGTAACTCTTCAAAGACATAGGAACAATTTAAACAAGATGCTAAACACAAAGGTGACTTCTCCAGAAACAGACAACACAGGCAAAGGAAAAAAAAACAGTTCTGCCACTCACTACTGTATTTACATCTTGGAGTGGATTTTAGGCTGAGATCACAGGGTAATGAAAACCTCAGGAAAGCACACAGCAGCAGGAGGGATTACACTGCAGAACTAAGGAAGAGCACATGGGAGAGGGGAAGGAACAGTCACGCTTAAGTGCAGGCACTGAAAATTTTTCTCTTAAGCCATGTATAGCAAGTCTTGCATACCACGGTTGCATGCATTTGACTAGGGACAGACCGATAGGAATTCAAATCGGTCCTCTTCTGCTCACATGAGAGGCACAGAACTTCCTTGTAAGTGCAGCCAAGCAGCACTCAAACAGTTTATTTTATACTGATACTTGCTACCTAGACCTGAAAGATTTATTTACAGATCTGTGGACCTAACAAGTCTTCAAACCAAAGTGATTTTGGGAGTCAGTCCCATTCACGTCCCTGTCCATAAGTTAACATAAACTAGGTCTGCTCACTATTTTGAATCACATCTACAAAAATTCTTTGTCTTCCCTAGGCTCCTGTCAAGTGCTACCCAAGGCCAATTAAGAGGGCCCTTTTTTTGTAAAAAACAAAACAAAACCAAGGCCCAGGCTTCAAGCACTTCTTAAACTGGCACTTTTTTGTCAGAAGGAAATTAAACAAACACTAATTGCCCAGGGATGGACATTATCTCTGTTCATAGCTTCTACCAGTTCAATAGGTACAGGGAAACAGTAAAAGTAGTTCAAATTAATTAGGAGATACTCCTTTAGAAGACACACTGACATAAATTTAATTACCTTTTCACCCATAGCTTAAAAAAAACAAGGGCATTAAAAAAGCTGCAGGTGAATCAAATCATCCACTAAAACTTGGGGGAAAAAAACCTCACTGACATTTTGTACACACCATCAGCACAAGAAGAGGCCCCTGTTTCCTGGATAACACATGCAGAAATGAGGAATAGCCATACCTTTTGGGTTAGCTTTTTGTCACCATTGGCTGCCAGAGCCAATAAGAGAAGCAACATAAAAGAGCTCACCTGGCGACAGCCATAGGGGACAGGTCCCATCAGAGCTTTCTATCTTTATTCCATCCATCAAGACAAGAAAACAAGGATATAGCAGTGCAGTTCCGGCCTTTTATAGCCCAAAGGCGGTACCTTGGAGCCTACTTAACTCTTCTCAGCTGATTCTCCCCTCTCCATCACATTTATGTAACTATTCACAACCTCTTCCAACTTCTTCAGCCCTACTGCTGCCTCTTCTTCTCAATGAAGCCCAGCTGGACCACTTGGCAACGTTCACCCCACTTACTTTAAAGAAGCACCAAACATACTCAGGACTTACTAGCAAAGGGGAATTACAGTGGAATAATGAGAAAGAGAGCCTGCAAGTGCTCAGCCCTACAGGTGGTGCCATTTTGTCTGAGCTGGAGGTGTGTCAACCTCCACAAGCTCTTGTACTTCTGGAGTGAGCAAAACCAAGCCCACTGAATCCAGTGAACATTGAATACAGCTCCAGCAGTGTAGAACCAAAAATTAGCCTGTTTTTTGACACGTACAGTTACATTTAAACAGCTCAAGCTCTCCAGTCCATGATAAATTAAAAATTTCTGCCTTCTCCCATCTCTCAGGCTTTGAATTAATGGACAGTTAGCATGGGTTGAGAAAGAGAAATCTGCTAACAGTGATGTCAACCCGCAAACACACGTGCTTACATACACACGTTTAATGAACTGATGGGGCTTAACACCATAGAGATAAATACTGAGATAGTCAGCTATGACAAAACAGTTTCTCATGTTATCCTTAAAAAAAATAAACAGAGTTTCCAGTACTGTGTGTCATATCAGATGCAGAAAACAAAGGTACTCATGACTAAAGTTCATGTCCACTAACTGGAAAGCATTAATAGTCAGCCACACCTGAAAACTGGGCTGGAGAGCAAGACACATAAAATATTACCCACAGGTTCTGGTACACCTCTGGCAAATATCAAAGGTCTTATGATTGTTACTGTTTTTCTTAGCAGTGCCAAGTATCATGTAATTAAGACAATCTGGACTCTCATTAAACCAAAATTAAGTTCCCGGAGCTGAGAAGTGCTTCAAAGCAGCTATCTTTTAAGAATCAAAACCAAAGGCAAGTGAAACCTTAGTTTGCAAAAACATGTATGTTCAATTCAGTTTTAGAAGCTCAACTGCTAAATTGTGTGTGTATGTGTGTGTGGTGGTAGAAATATTGCGTTATGACTGTTTTGTGGAATACACACTCACCACTGATAAAGCCCAGAACTAAACATAAACATGAATGAGAAAAGGTATATAGAATCACAGAACAGTTCGTGTTGGAAGATACCTTGTCATCTAGTCCAACACACCTCCAATGAGCAAGGATACTTTCCACTAGACCAGGTCACTAAGAGCTCTCTACAACCCAACCTTGATTGTTGCTAGAGAAGGAGCATCCACCACCTCTTTAGGAAACCTGTTTCAACGTTTCACCACCCTGCTTGTAGAAAACGCCTGCTAAACACTGAGGCATCCAATTATTACAGAGTTTGTCTTTCTAGCCCATAAGAAATGCCCAGTTGCAAGAAAACTGCCCCAAAAAGTATAATACTGAATGTTCAGAGACTCCAGATGTGCTCCCACACTATCACTTGGACATTCTAGGCATGGGTAAAGGAATACTGGAAAAATTAGTCAGTCTACAACATACTAGTTGTTTAGGAGCTGTGAGTCAGCCAGCATGAAAATGGCAATTAGTAAGTACATGTGTAGAAGCATAAGCCCTATCACAGGACAGCTAAATCCACTCTTTAATCTTAGGTTTGGTGCTACAAAGTGCTCACATTTTCCCCGATACTATAACACTCCAATATTAATTGGAACAAGCCATTGTGTGCAAGGATTTTCAGTATTCCTTGTCACATATGGTCCATTCACTAACCTAAAACCTCGGCCATGCAGTTCATAGAAGCAGAACATCTGCCCCCACTGTCTCTTTCTTCTCAGAGGCATGAATCACGGATGGTTGAAAGCCCAAACCTCCCTGCAAGATGGCTGTGTGTCATGCCTTGCATGCAAGGTGGACAGCTTCTCCACTGCACACCCCCAGCGCTGCATCATTTCCTCACCACCAACCTCCTGGTACACCTCCCCTCACACAGCCCAGCCAGTGAAACTCTGAAACTCAGAGAAGTTCTGGGAACACAGAAGCAGCCAGCCACAGCAGTGTTGACAAAGAGCCAAGGATGCTTTAATTTTGTTTCCAGTATGAATTTCTTCAGTCCGGCTTAAACACTGACACATTTATTAAAGGCACAGAAGTAGAAACTCCCTCTTAGGTCATCTTGTCCACTCTCCAGGAAGCCAGCTCAGAGAAGGACAACATGACTCATTTAACAGTTGTTGTATTTATTTATTTATTGTAAAATAAGGATTCAAGGAGAATCAATCAACCAACACATAATGCTAGATTGGCGCTGTTAATACTTTCTCTAGTCATTTGTCCAGTCTTCTGTGAAAATCCTGACAAAAAGGACCTCTTCACCCAGTACTTTGATCTCCAGGCTGACTTCAATAAACACCTTCCTAAACTAAAACTTTGTTGTTTGGGGTAGTGGGGGTTGCTTGTCTTTATATGCAATCTTCTAGGCTCCAAAACACCTTTCTCTTTCATGTCGATGTACAGAGCTGCTGTTATCAGTAGTTTTTTGTCAACTGGACCTATGGAAATGCAATAACCCAGCTAAGCCAGAAAAAAAAAATAGATAAAGGTGCAAACCCACCTATCCTGGCAAACAAAAAAAAGAAAATATTGTGGAATACATAACTCAAACTATAAAAAGTCATATTTCTGCCTGGAATATCTCAGCTCTGAGAGAGTGAGTGTTGTTCAGCCTGGACATCTCAGTCTGAAGGGCTATGTGCAGGCAGGATGTGCACCTCTGGAATTTCAGGACAGCGGGAGGCTCTGGTAGAACAGCTGTAACTCCTCATTTTTTTCCACTGCCAGAGGTCAGGAAACTCATAGCAGGTGCACAAACTTACCACAGTTTAGGGAGTAAACAGCAATATTCCCTGTTCTCACTCCAGAAGGAGACTGCAGTTGAGAAGTATTTTAGGATGGTAGTCTGGATTTGCCACACAACTCTCTGCTCCTCAGAGACAGCACACAGGATGCAGTCAGCAGCAATACTGATCACCAAGACCTCACACAGCAAGGTCTTGGTAACACAGGAGCCCAACCCCAGGGCACATCTCCCTTCCTTGTGCCTGTGGCTGGCAGGGAAACCAGCAGCAACGCCGGCAGCAATGCACCATCTTCTGCTTGTCAAGGTCAGCAGGACGGCTTAGCGGGAGAGGGGTTATTGCATCTCTCACAGCCGTGACTGGAGGATGCAGAGGAAAGCCAAGTGGGATCACCATCCCCACACTCCTGTTTGTTTCAGATGGCAGTGGCCAAGGTTTAGAGTTTGTGTTCATTTCATTCCCTATAATGCTGAGAAGTCCTAGTACAGGGATGAGTTATGCCAAAATTAAAAGGTGTTTTCCAAGGCTTTAGCTGAGTCTCTGGAATAATGACTAATTTAGTGAGGCAACAGTGTTGAGCATTTTCCTTGGCCAAGCACAGATGAAAAGCAGCATCCAACATCCACCACTGTCTGCTGGCACCCACACCTTCTCCCAATGATCTCACCTTCCCCCAGCCCCTGGTCTGACACAAGGAAGTGGCACTTTATGTGCAGTCAAGGACCAATGGCACCTGCAGTCCACTGAACCACAGCCCCAGCTCTCAGTGCTGCCAGTTCCTTCTCCATCCACAGAGATGAACAGCTCAGCACTGCCAAGTCAATCTGAGCTAAATCTGGAATGACATTCCTCAGAGGTATCAAAGATCATGCACAGCCAAAGCTTGTCTGCTCAGGAAGAGCATCAGCTGAGTTTTATGCATCACGAGATGGAAGCGAACTTCAACGGTGAACAGCAGTCTTAATTACCCAGCCTGACAAATCCCACACCAGCATTCCCAGGCTAAGACAGGCATGGGACAATTATTGCCTCCATGTACCTTAGTAATAAAAGGCACAATGCCCAGGGAGAAGAATTGTGCTAAGATAGGGCTTATGAAAAGAAGATTTTATCATCTTACCCTGTGAGAAACTGGTTTCAAAATATTGATGTTTTTCAAGCTTCTCTACAGAATTAAACGAGACCTTGTTAGTGGTCTGATGTACAGTCACAGGGATGAAAACTCTGCTTCAAAACACACTCAAATTTTGGGAAAGTTTGGGATTTTATGACTCAGACACATTTCCTTCCCCCACTCTCTCCCCAGGAAATGAATAAACACCACTTGAAGAAGTTGCTCTGGGATACAATGTTTCCTTTACACAACATGGATTAAAACACACAGGCTAAAAGGCTGGGAAATACAGAGTTAACACCATGATCCTTGCTGTACTGCCTATAACTTCACACTGTTTTAGCAAATTTAAAGAAACAATATTTTAAGCCAAACCCTGTGTACATTCACCGTGGTTAATAGTTTCTGACATTTTGATAAGGGCTAAATCAGTGACAGAAGACAGTTACAGAGATGAGCATAACAACAGTTTTTTATAAATATCTGTGTCATGTTACCAAAATGACTTCATTGTGGTCTGGGTCACTTTTGTAAAGGAGATGAAATGAATGGGAATACATTACTTTCCCTTGATGGCAGCAGTTAACAACACTACAAACTCAAATATAAAATGCTATATTGTGATAAAGGTGGCAAATTAACAGAAAATTAAAAAATGTCTTCCCCATCTCTGTTATTGTCTTAAGATATCTAAAATAAATGAGGCCTGGTTTTGTTTTGGGTTTTTTTCTCCAAGATCAACCAGTCATCCAGACAGATTTTGAGCCTATGTTTATTTCATGGTATAATCATTCAAACTGAGGTTCTCACTGTGGGTTGAGCAGTATGCTGACAATTTACCACCACTTTCAAAATCAAAAGCTTACCTAAACTTTGTGGAAGCAAGCATCTGAGTAGATCATCTTGCACTTCATTGATACCAGCAAATGAAACTTGGATTAAGGTTTAATGATCACCATTGTCCTGTTTTCCCCTTCTTGTTTCACAGTCTCCATCCTCAAAAGCAAACAGTGTGGGCTACCTTGCATTTGTCCTGGATTTGCCAGTTTGTATGGTCATGTCACAGACCACCTTCCTATGTTTACTGTATATGCCAATGCTAATCACTACATAGTAGATTGAGACTTGTTTTTATGATCCATTATGAGAACGTTTTGCACATTCTTCCATTTTGCTTATCCTGATCTCATTGAATTATGATCTTATTTTGGTCTTATCCCTTCTGGATAATTATTACTCAGAAATACAAAGTAATAATAGTCTCTGTGAAAAATATTTACAGCCTTTGGGCTCTTTATACACTTTTGTTAATGGCACAGAGACATTTCACATTGTGACCTGATTATCTTAATTGCCCAGTGTTGCTCCTCTTTCCTGATGGAAGGCCACAGTGTTCATAAACATGGTGCAAGGCACCACCAGTGTACAGGACAGTTACTCATGCACAAACAAGGAGATATCTTTACAAGAGTACAAGGCAGATGACCCTGCAGTATATGAGGATCTCACTGATATTTTCTAATGCCATATAACTGTTTGCATCCAGGTAGCCAGTTTATTTTTTTAAAGATGGCAGATTTGCTGTACACTACATGGTTGCTGCCCACGGAAGCTGTAGCTGAGGGACAACAAGAGGTACTTGCACACCCCTTGCCATTCAAAATTCTTTGCAAAGGGGCCAAACTGCACAAAGTCCTGAAGTGAAAAGGAGAAACAGATGTACAAGATGTGTATGAATTTACAACAGGACAGATAAGAAGACTTTAAGGAAAAAACAACCATTGAGGGGCACTGGGACCAGGAGACATCAGACTGCCTGCAGACAGGGCAGCCAAGCGGGTCCAAGGCTGATGGGGTTTGTAAGATTCTGGTATGAACAGGACTGTGTTAGACATTTGCACTGTTACACATCTGTTATTTCAAGAGAAGACTGACACAGGCAGGCACACCAGACTTCAACCCACACTCTTCACAAAAGCCAGCAGGGGACCCAGCAGGCAGTAGATGTTAGCTCCTCTCTTTGCCCTCAGCCCTCTGAGAATTGGGCTTAACACTAGGCAACTTGGCTCTGCAGCTGCCCTGCTTCCTCCACCCTTCCACATCACCACCCTGCTCCTGCCGCTGTTCCCCGTGGGCAGCTGGAGATGGAAGCAGTCATCTTCTACTTGTCTCTGAGTGATTAAAGGGCTATGAAGGGAGAGGGTACAGGTCTTTCTTCCTTCAGGCTGCAGAGCTAGGTCTCACTACATTGGCAGCTAAAGGAAAAAAGCAAAAAGGATGTGGACCGAAGGCATTCCCTGAGACTCAGCAGCACTATCTGGATTCTGGCTGAGAACTTCTGTTTATTTAGTTTATCAGATACTTTAGTTGTCTTTGGTTTCTCTTGCTTATCACTCTAACTTATACATATATATATATATATGTAACATTGTGACTGCCATTACTCAGTCATAGGTCTAATCATACCCTGGGAAAGCTCTTCACTATTTATGCCTGACTGCAATAATGCTTTTGGTTGTTGGTCGAACCGTAAATGCTATCCACTGAATCATTACAAAGGGGAAACTACAGCTTTGCAAAAGGAAGTCTCGCAGAAACCAACAAAGCAACCAAAATGATCATGTCTATTGTAACAGCACCACTAACCCCTGAACTGGAACAGGAGGTCCCTTTTAGGAGTCAGTAGAGGATCCAGACTCTGTTGCAATCCGTAACATCTATCCCAAGCTGGGAGTCTGTAGGCAGCCTGCCTGTCCTAAGTCCAAGCACACGTTAGTGTTTCCAGAGCTGGAGCTTTGGCACAGACTTGAGAGACGACCCGGTTTTACTGAGGTTCAAAACTGGTAGAGTGACGACACAGGTTTCTGAGGGCACGTGTGAGTACATGCCCACAGTTCTCTCACCCCGTCAGGGTGACAGGCTGAGGAAGAAGAAAAGTGATACCATCATCTGGAAAATACTCAGTGCCCGACCCTGCAAAAGTCCCAGTTCAAGCATTTGGGTCACTACCAGCTTTTGAGGTAAATATATGCAGCTCCATTAGGAAAATTATAAACCTGCAAGCCAAAAAGCCTGTGGGGAAGTGCCTGAAGTAATATATGGTTCTTTTACAACAGGGTTTACAAATTGAACACAGGATGCTGATTGCCAGCACATTTGCCCTCTCCCAGGAGCTGGTAGGGATATTAGCTCCACAAGTGACAAGTTTCGAGGGCAAGGCTCTTACAAAGCAATGAGGTGACATACCAAGGAGACAGGGAGCATGTGAGTTTGGGAAGGCTGGATCCAATCCTCTCCAATGGCACAGTAACTGGGAGAATGGTGCTTCAGCACGCCTACGGCTCATAGCCAGCTAGACTTTCCCTAACAAAGCACACTCTCTCGTCTCACCACCTTTCCCACAGTTGGCAGGTTTACCACTAAACAGAGCCTGCAACAAACCACAGCTCTCCCTTTTCCCTCTGATATGAGCCCGAGGAGTGTTAAAGTGACTTGTCAGACAAATAGATACCATCAGAGCCTACCAGACCCTTCAAACACAGCTTTGATCCAACCTTTTACTATCCCTTACATCAGCATACGTCACGCAGTGAGGTTTGCTGCAAGCCAGCTCTCAGGTTTGACAAAAATAACAAGAGACACTCCTCCAGATGCAGCTGAGCTGAGAGCAGAGCGTGTCTTCTCCGCCCTGCCGACACAACAATCCATGAAGCCAGTTCCTAACACACAGCTACCAAAGTGGTCCAGAAAAACTTCTATTGCACTTTTGTTTAAAAGCAGATTTATCTGACTGAACTAGATTGCAGAGCCTGTATATCTATTTACCTGGCATGTAAAGGATGAGAATTTGGATTGAAAGGCTGAGAGAAAGCCTGAATAGGAGAAGGCTCTGGGGTGACCATATTGCAGCCTTTCAGTATCTGAGGGGGCCTAGAAGAGAGCTGGAGAAGGACTTTTTATAAGGGCATGTATTGATAAGGTCAAGGGCAGGTTTCAGTTTTAAACTGAAAGAAAGTAGGTTTAGATTAAATATTAGGAAGAAATTTTTTTTCTGTGAGGGTGATGAGGCACTGGAACAAGTTTCCCAGAAGAGTTGTGGATGACCCATTCCTGGAAGTATTCAAAGTTGGATGCGGCTTTGAGCAACCTGGTCTAGTGGAAGGTATCTATGACCATGGCAGAGGAGTTGGAACTAGACACTCCTTAAGGTCCTTTCCAACCCAAATTATTCTATGTCAGATAGCAGAGACAACAGTCTAGGATGATTGATATCTCACTTCATGTGTACTTTGTACATAGTGCATTGCACAATGGCTCAATAAGAAGAAAGGTGAGATGCCATTGTTAAGGACACGGCAAAATAAGGATAACTTTTATCCTCACTGTCTGGTCTGTGTTTGCAACAAAGGTAGAAAGCCCTTGGCAAGGAAGTCCATGAAAACAGTTATAAATAGAAACTTGATTCATCTGTTAACAGCAGGAAGAAAAGAGTAAGGCTGCACATTTCACAGGAGTTGGAATTATCTGATATCAAGAGCCAGCAGGTCACAAACTGTACAGATTGGCCCTGCCAGAACAGTGCCAGGGTCCCTAGGTCACTGGCTCCAGGGCTGCCAGCTGCCACCACAGAGGCAGCCACGTGCTGCGTGAGCTCACAGGCATGCTGCCTGATTTGGTGTAAATGCAGCCTGCACAGGGCTTACAAGGGCGTAGGAGGGCACACTGAGGTCCCATCTCCTGAAGCAGCCCCTGGCCCAGGCCTCAGGAGCAGCCCACGTACAGGGCACAATTGCAGTCTGGTCCCCTGTACCCACTTCCCCCACACAAGGTGACTGGCATCCCAAAAATATCCCATGTGGGACCAGCCCTTCAGCTTTTATGCCCTCTTGAACAAGTGGGACAGGAGCTAACAGGCTATGAAGTGACAGCACTAAACAGTATTTCACTGAGCTTTCCAGTGCTCACAATATATCTCCTTGTTCCCTTCATGTAACTCTGCTGGTTAAACCACAAAAGGCTTCACCAAGCAGGTTTCTAAATGCCTTCTCTTTTTCTGCTCCCTGTTTCAAGTGCTCAAGTGTTAGTTCACACACACCCAGATTCTTGCACAACAGCTATGTTGTTTCAAAAGCAATCAAACAGTGAAATCCATTTGATGCGATTATGGGTAGACATTGGAAGATTAGAGGATCTTGTGACAAACACCAGAGATAGGTCTGTGTCAGACTGAAATTCTCACCGTGTTATTATAACCTTCTCTGCAATGTTTTTTTTGCAATTTAACTTTCAGATCAGAGTGCAAAACTCTAGTAAGGGCATAAAGCAACTTAATCCTGATAACTATGTTTCATTCAGAGGATATCAATGGTCAAGCCAACGATGAGAGAGGCCAGACAGATCGAGAGAACAAAAAGAATGATTTCACAATAAAGATCAATCTGGAGAAAGAGATGCATTTTTTCATATTGAATCCTAACTCAAAGAAAAGTGAGGGGGTTTTTGAAGGTGAGAAGTTCCCTGACAGGAGAGGCTCACCCCAGGCAGAAGAACCTTGACGTGGGTCTAAGTGGGTGGAGCAGCACCACCAGCACACCAGCAGAAGAGGAGCAGCATCCTATCTCGGCAGGCACTCAGGATTTGTTTCTTCTGGCTACACAACCCTCCAGAAGCTGTGTTTTAAGCCTGAGTTCCCTCCTTTCTGATGAAGAGTTGAACAGGAGCCCAGACCTCCCTCAATCACATGGATACTTTGGGGGAAATATCCTAGGCAGCAGACCTGGTAAAGGGGTGACACTACCACCACTGCTCAGGGAGACTGAAGGCAAAGTGGCCACACGAGACCACATCTGCCTGACAGGTGAAAGGCCACACACTTTGGTAACTACTGCTATGTGCTCCAGGTGGGATGGTTCTGCCATGCTGTCCCAAAGAGCTGCTTCTTGGAGACATGAATAGTTTTCCACCTTACTTCCACAAAAAAAAATTACTTAAAGGAATGGGTTTTTTCTTAACTTCAAATTGCTAAAAATAACAGATATTTCCAATGGTGGCTGTGGCTATAAATTAATGCTGAGGTTTTGTTTTAACAGAATCAGTTGAGCTGGGGCAGAAACTTTGCTTTTCTCCCACTCCACTCATCCTTCCGAGGCTGAGGTCCTGTGATCCAGTTCAAACACATTCAGACACTGTAGATGTAGCTGTCAACCAGCAAACTCAAGAGAATAATTTCTTTGGGGAAATGACTGGCACCTCAACATCTGCTGGATGGAGTTCATTCACAGATGTAGATAGATTATAAAGGCAGGTTACTCCTTCCTACCTCAGAAGATTGTATTGCACAGAACAAAAGAAATGTACTAATATAAGTAAATACTTTCTGATAGAAGAGAATACCTTTACTGCTGGTCATAAGCAAAATCCCCCACATTTGCCCATATTAGTCCATACACAGTGTCATTCAAGAGAAGAGAAGGTTGCTTGAAGACCTCATAGCACCTTCCAGTATCTGAAGGGGACCTATAGGGAAGCCAGAGAGGGACTCTTCCTCAGGAACTGTGGTGACAGAGCAAGGAGTAATAGGTTCAAACTAAAAGAGAAGAAATTAAGGTTAGAAATTTGGACAAAATCCTGTACTGTGAGGGTGGATGATGAGGCACTGGAACAGGTTTCCCAGGGAGATTGTGGATGCCCCCTTCCTGGCAGTATTCAAGGCCAGGTTGGATAGTGCATTAAACAACTTGATCTAGTGAAAGATATCTCTGCCCATGGCCAGTGGGTTGGAATGAGACGATCTTTAAGGTTTGTTCCAACCCAAACCATTCTAGATTCTATGATTGTTCCATGTTTGCTGCCTTGTCTCCAAAAAGGCTGAGTCTGTGCCTCTGATTCAGTAGTTCACACCTAACATAATAGTTGACTGAGGCCACTTCCTGCCATCTTCCTCACAATACAGCTTTACTGCTGTTCCAGTGGAGATAGGAGACTAACACAAAGAGACAATAAAAGAACCCATGGAGGCTACTAGGTTCCTTTAACTCATAATTCTATCTCAGTGCTGTAACTGAGATATAAATAATCTCCTTGTTTCCATTCCAGTTTCTTTCAATCTCACTGATATGAGAACACAATCTTATATCTCTCAGGTACCTCAGAGAGTACCATGGATGATTTTAAAAATAATTTCCACATCAGTTCAAGTGATAATGCAGTCATGCAGCTGTTGTATAACTGATATCATATTCATAGTATTTTACTTCTTGAAAGTGAAAGATAAATATTTCCANGCTTGAAGACCTCATAGCACCTTCCAGTATCTGAAGGGGACCTATAGGGAAGCCAGAGAGGGACTCTTCCTCAGGAACTGTGGTGACAGAGCAAGGAGTAATAGGTTCAAACTAAAAGAGAAGAAATTAAGGTTAGAAATTTGGACAAAATCCTGTACTGTGAGGGTGGATGATGAGGCACTGGAACAGGTTTCCCAGGGAGATTGTGGATGCCCCCTTCCTGGCAGTATTCAAGGCCAGGTTGGATAGTGCATTAAACAACTTGATCTAGTGAAAGATATCTCTGCCCATGGCCAGTGGGTTGGAATGAGACGATCTTTAAGGTTTGTTCCAACCCAAACCATTCTAGATTCTATGATTGTTCCATGTTTGCTGCCTTGTCTCCAAAAAGGCTGAGTCTGTGCCTCTGATTCAGTAGTTCACACCTAACATAATAGTTGACTGAGGCCACTTCCTGCCATCTTCCTCACAATACAGCTTTACTGCTGTTCCAGTGGAGATAGGAGACTAACACAAAGAGACAATAAAAGAACCCATGGAGGCTACTAGGTTCCTTTAACTCATAATTCTATCTCAGTGCTGTAACTGAGATATAAATAATCTCCTTGTTTCCATTCCAGTTTCTTTCAATCTCACTGATATGAGAACACAATCTTATATCTCTCAGGTACCTCAGAGAGTACCATGGATGATTTTAAAAATAATTTCCACATCAGTTCAAGTGATAATGCAGTCATGCAGCTGTTGTATAACTGATATCATATTCATAGTATTTTACTTCTTGAAAGTGAAAGATAAATATTTCCACCGTACCTACTTACAAGAAATATGCTTACAAAGCAAGATTACTTCCTGTGAGAAAAAAAACCCAACACTTTCCTCTTTAACCAATACATTTCCTCTTCCCATACCACAGTAAAGGCTTATAAATGCATATCACATACACATAAATAAACGTTCATATATGTAAGATCCACCACAAGCTAAAAGGGAAAGTGCCATAAAAGGACCCTGCAGTAATTGGGCAACACATCTTGATGTAAATGAGTGTATCTAAGAAAAGCTGCAAGACTTTTTGTCTTGTTTTGCAGTTCTAACCACATGCAGACACATACACAGCAAACTACTTTCATGTTAGCTCAGTTCTCCTTCCATAAAGGTTGCTGGTAAAGCTTTCCCTGACATCCATCAAAGACAGGGACTGATGAGGTGAGAACTGATGAAAGTTTGAACAGCCAAGGAAAGTGATTATTCAAAGAAGTTAATTCCTCCCATCTTAAACAAATGCTTGTTTCCCTGGGAACTTGTCAGAGCAGCTGTTCTGAGAAAAAACTCCTTTCTTCTCCTTGCCATTCCCTGTCCTCAGGACAAAAGGATTCCTCTGGCATGTAACTACTTATTTTGATTCCCAGAATGAGCAACAAAAAGGGATATGTATTTTTGGAACGTTCTTTTCTTATCTCAAAGTAAATACAAAAAATAGGTCAGATGAGTTACTCCTCAAAAATGAATGTTTCTCTCTGCTGATGGGAGAAGGAGGCTGCCACAGTGATCTTCCACTCTGACCTTGGAATTGGACCATGCCTTATCCCATGGGCTGAGGACAGGAAAGGAGCACTTCTCTCTTGGCTTGTAGGAAATTTCCTATTCAGCTCCAAATCCAGAGCTTAAACTCAAGGACACAAATGGGGTGCACCATCTCTCCAACAGAGCAGTGAACAGGAGCAGTCTCCTATTTCACAATATATCCTGTCACTATCTACCTGGGTACTGCTGCGGGGAAAGGAGACGGTTTCTTCTGTGGCTCCTACACCCCTGTTGCACCCAAGCATGGCCTTAAAGCAGGGAAATGTGAATGATTTATCTAGTCTCCTTTCCAATCCCTTTGGATGTGCTACTTCATGTGTATTTGAGGACATGTCTTGTTTATTATTAAGAATTTTTGCCACCTGCTGCACAATCACTTCAATAACTTGGTACATTCCATTTTGAAAAGGATTTAGGTCCTTTTCCCCATTACACGGCTTGAGAGACTGATCCAGAACTTTAATCTTTGAATGGCTTTACTAATTTCAAGTCTAAACTCTCTCATGACCAACTTCTAGCCAGTTGAGTTTATTCTAGTAATGTCACTTAAATATTTCTTCTCCCTCTGTGACCTTTTCTCCTCTCTCCCAGTTCCCAAAAATATGTATTTATAAGGAGACATCATTAATGTCTCCAGTTCCAGAAGCCAGCTTCTTTTCGTGGTTCTTCCAAAGGAAGATTTGACATTCTTCTCACTGTAACTATTTAATTAATCCTTCTGGAGTATGGATAACCAAAACTATATAAAATAATTAATTGAAGAATGCCAATATAAATTCCTGTCTCTATTCAGAAAACAAAAAGTCTCAAGTTTATCAAGTTTATCACTACCTTTTTTTTCCAGCTCAGTGGTTTTCTCAATGATCAACAAACTTAAGCCTCTTTCTTCAGCTTGTCCATTCTCAATAGCAGCTGCTGTAAAAGGAGGGCAGGACCCAGAGCAGTGTCACTGCTGAGCACTATTACAAAGCAGGGACAAAAAGAGATTCAAAGGTCTGTGATGTTGGGCATTGGAAAGATGTCCATGTTAGCTGCGAGGAGTGGTGCTGCGAGATCCTCAGCTCCAGAAGCACACCTCCTTCTACCAGCCTCATGTTCACCTCACTGCACACTTCCTAGCCTGGGTTTCCCTCCCAAAAAAGACAGGGCCATAACTGAATCAATCCTTTCTCTCTGCTCAGCAGGTGGATGCCATGGAAGTGGCAGGGCAGCAGCAAGCACTCCAGCCATGGTATGCATCCCTGTCACATAGACAGGTACCGCACACAGAGGAGATATGCTACATTCTCTCACTCCTTCTTGTCTCCTCAGGAAAAATGATGAAAGTAGCACATGCTGGGATAAACTACACTGTGATGCCCAGAGCAGCAGACCTCCTGCCCTCAGCTCCACGCAGAATTGCTGCTGGGGTTCTCAGGAGGAGCGTAGGGTTATACGGTCCAAAAGCAGTTGTCCGCCTTGGACTTATATTTAGCCTGAGAACAAACAGTACTTTTGGCTTATGGCCTGGATTCTCATCAGAAGAAAGGAAAAAGAAAGTCTGAGAGGCTTTTCCCGATGCTTTCCCCAAAACCACCTGATTTTATTCCTCTACATGGAAAACATTTGTGGTTTTATGTTGAGGAGTTCATTCATCAGTTCTCCTCAATACAATGCACAGCAATGTGAACAGAAGTAGCCAAGTTTTTTCTAAGGGAGAAAAGAAATGTGAAAAATGAAAATATTCAATTCCAGCTACAATTGCAGGAGCTTTGCAATGTCATTCATTTTCCCAAGTAACACACAAACTTTTTTCTTGCTGTGCTCCAGCCAATATCCACTTGGGCTTTCATATAAGGAAAATAAAATAAATGTGAATTATGCAAAGCCAAAAAACCCAAATCAACCACTATATGAACTTCATGGTGCATACAGACAATCTCCTACGAAAGTATTTAACCTATGCCGTCATCCCCCATTAAAAAGTCAGGAGGAGGCAGAAAAGAACCACAATGAGATTATTCATAGAACTGGGTCTCTCACAGGAGGTTAGATAAGCCCACAACATCGACATCAGTAGTGTTAATTAATGGGGCTGTTGTTCCATGAGGGAAAGACCCCATGTCAGATCCTTGGGTAAATTACTCCTTGTACTCCAAGTTACTCCATGTACGTCAAAGGAATCATAACTGATAAGGCAGTGCTAGCAATCTCAGCTCCCTCAAACTTTTTCTAGTTTATAAGAAAAACAAATGCATCTAGAGCAAACTACCAACCATGCTTGAGGCTGTTCTGTTTCACATCACACCAGTCCTAATTCCATTAATTAGGGCAGGGTCTGCTGGACAAGGTGGCTTTTGATATACATGCCAACAACCTGGACAACCCCCTTCCAGAAGGAAAAGAAACAAGGAATATTCTCAAACAGATGAGGATCTTTGAAATAACTTACAACTCCTGATTACAAATTTTATACCCACTACTGGTGAAGCACAGCTGGTGACAGCACTCTGCACCCTGCTGGTGTCTTGGCAGTTCAAATGTGGTAGCAGACAGAACTTCCAGTGGCATCCACAGCAGGGAAAAGCTTGTTAGCATCACATTGCATGCAGCCTTGGTCATTCTGCAGAAGCTTTGAATTAAAGCATGTGAGCTGACCCCCTCAGCAGCATGTTTAAGAGGCTGAGTGAGCCTGGGCCACAAGAAAAGGTATTTCTTCTGTCAAAAAAGTGTTATTTTATTCCACTTAAAGCTTCTGTCTCCTAAGACAGAGAAATTAGAATAGCCCTGTGGACATTTTTCTGGAAACAAGGAAATGAAGAGGCAAAGTTTCATTTCCTAGGTGAAAGCATTTTGCTGAACTATTTCCCTGCATCCAGCAGCAAAATTCAGTGCTGTAGGTGTAGGTAACTTCTGGCTGAGTACTGTAGTTACTGATACAGTTAAACTACAGCTGGTATAGCAGCAGCTGTGGTGCTAAAGGGACCATTAGATGAGTCCTGTGCAACCATGCAAAGTGACCAAGCCACATGAAATATACCCTCTTGTTCTTTTGCTGAACTAACATGATAGGCTCCCAAGACTCTTACATTCTTAAAAAGATCCTTTAAAAGTGCTAATGAAGTTCAGCTAACAGTTCAGTTCAGTTGTACAAAGCAACGCATCAGACACATTTGAAATTAATTTTTGAAAAGCGTGAAAGGAACTATTTTGCAAATATTTTGCTGTCTGTAGTTCATTTGTGAGACAGCCCTGATTTCCAAGATTATGTCAGTCATTCAGCTTATTCCACCATAGAGACGTCAAAGCAGCTTGGAGCCGTACAGCTGTTTGCAAACAGTTTTATTCAACTGTTTACCAGTCATTCAAATTGTTTTGTGATGTAATGCCAGTATTATTTCTGCTTCTCTTACTGAGGCGTTCTGAAAGAAANGCTTACAAATTCAGATTGTGAGGATAGGGACAGAATTAGATGCCTTTATACATGGAGATGGCCTATGTGAGGTAGGGAGACCAAAAAAAACAATCCAGATAAAATTCTGATTGCATTTAGCCCATTTTTTATTTTGTTTTCTAAGGAATATGAGTTTCATGTAACTTTGAGCTGTCTCTGGATCTCTTCACAAATCTGTTCCCATTCATCTTCCAACTGTCCCATCCCCAAACATACCCAAATTTCACCAGCATTGAGCTTTCTAAGACAGCAATTTCCTAGAAGTTTCCAAAGGAGTCAACTGGCAAAAGAAGCAAGAATGGTGTCCTGCAAGTGCTCCCAGCTGAAAGAAGCATCGCAGAGCCAGGTCAGGAAGCAGATCATAGAATCACAGAATCATTTAGGTTGGAAGAGACCTCCAAGATCATCAAGTCCAACCTTCGTCCAAACACCACCATGCCAACCAAACCATAGCACTAAGTGCAATTACAGTTATTTCTTGAACACCTCCAGGGATGGTGACTCCACCACTTCCCTGGACAGCCCATTCCAGTGTTTTAGAACTCTTTCCATTAAGAAATTCTTCCTGATGTTCAACATGAACCTCCCCTTGTACAACCTGAGGTTATGTCCTCTCATCCTGTCACTAGTTTCCTGGGAGAAGAGGCAAACATCCACTTGACTACAACCTCCTTTCACGTGGTTGTAGAGAGCAATAAAGTTCCCCCTGAGCTTACTTTTCTCCAAGCTCAACAATCCCAGCTCCCTCAACTGCTCTTCAAGCTGCTCTTCTAGACTTACTCTCTAGAGCCTTCACCA